>PVIY010003889.1:0-108213 GCA_004026745.1 Myrmecophaga tridactyla | reverse complement strand
TCTCTATTATCGTTTTATTTCTTTTTCTGATGTCTTTTTATTTCTTTTTCTAAATCGATGCAAATGTTCTAAGAAATGATGAATATGCAACTATGTGATAATATTAAGAATTACTGATTGTATATGTAGAATGGAATGATATTTTAATATTCTTTTGTTAAGTTTTTTAATTAATAAAAAAGTTTATAAAAAAAAAAGAGGTAGAAGTGATCCCACTTGGTGAGGACAGGACACATGTAAGTTTCTGGCCTATTTAGATGAAGGCAACTCCAGTAATATGTATGAAATTGGTAACAATTAATAACTTGATGACATGATAGAGAAAATGAAGAGCTCAAGTTTAGATATAGTTTGTTTAACATGATTCACTCAAATAAAACAACATTTTCATTACTAAGATTAACAGAGGCACCTGCTTTCTTCAATCCAAGGCAGGGTTACATATGGCCCCCATGTTGCCAAACTTGATGTTACATTACTTTCCTCATCTTGTTTATTTTTGACATATCAACCCATCCCTCTTTCTAAAAATAATAGTCTCTCTTGGTTTCCACCATAAAACACTCTCCTTATTTTCTTTCTACCTCTTTAGCTTTTCTTTCCAGTCTCACTTGCTGGCATTGTGCCCCACAACCTGCCTTGGACTTCTTTTATTTTTTGCTTTTCTTTCTTCCCTTTTCCATCTGTGGTCTTTCCCTGGGTGACCTTCTCAGTCCCATGGCTTAAATCATAAGCTAATGATTCACAAATGTGTGTCTATAGTCCTAAACTTCTTTAGATTGCTAGTCTTCCATAAACAACTGCATACCTTAATGTCTCATCCCATATATAATGGTAGAAGTAATCTCCTAACTTATTTCTCTGCTTTCCAGATCTTTAAAATAACTTTAGCTCAAAATCCAACCTTGATTCCCCTTTCCTAACCCCACCCACATCTAATCCATGAGCATGTATCAATTAGATCAAACTGCGCCCTGACTCATTTGTCTCTCTACATTCTCCTTGCTAGCACCCTGGCCTGTTGTCTTTTACCCAGACCACTGCTGTGGAGTCTGACTGACCTCCCTACATCCACTCCTGCTTCTCCCATGGTCCATCCATCAGTTGGCAGCCAGAGTGACCTACAGAAAATTGTAAATCAGATCATATTACTTTCTAGCTGACAATACTAACTCCTGATCATGCTTAGAATTTACTACCAATTCCTCATCATGGCAGACAGGGTTCTAAGTTAGTTGGGAATTGTCTGATGTTTTGACCTTTCTTTGTTTTGCTCTCCCCTCACATATCCTGATCCAGGCACATGGGGAATTTTTCACACATTTCTATACTCTGCTATTCAGCATTCATGCTCTACTCCTCTTTACCTGGAACCCCCTTTCCTCAGGAGCTACGTGTCACTAGCTCTCTCCTGGTTCAATTCCCAGGCTAAATGTCATCTCCCCAGAGAAGTCTCCCCTAATAATCCCTGCTAAAGCAGGACTCTCACCCCTCTTCTTCCACTTTCCCATACTCATGTTGCTACCACATTATCTAATAGTTTTTTTTTTCCTTTTTTGTTATCATAAATATTGAGTTTATTTTTTAAAGTTATTCATGGTCTGTTTCACCTATTAGAGTTAAATTTCACAGAGGCAGGGATTCTGTCTCTTTGTTCACTTGTGTATTCTTGCTGCCTTGACTGGGTTCTGGAACACAGGGAAATGCAGGAGCTGATATTTTTTGTATGCTGATTATGAACTAGAGACTGTTTGAAGAGTTTTACCTTGCTTTAGTGCTACAAAAACCTCTGCATGTTAGGTGTGATTATTTCCCTGTTTTTCAGAAAAAGGAGCAGAGAGCAGACAGACCAACTGGCTGGTTTACATTGGGTTGCCAATAAAAAGTAGAGATGAAATTTGAACTAGCATGCCTATGCCTAGAGCCCACACTCTGAACAGGAACATTGTTACTATATTTCAGCCTAACGAACTGTTTGGAATGAAAGAACAAACAAAAAAATTGTATCCATGTTATTCATAAATTAAGCTAATTCTTATTTTAAGGCCCAGCTCAAATAATCTAATATCCTTAATGTTAAATGTTCAAAATGCCCTATACAGTAGAGTTGGGAACAGACCTGTTCAGGAAATCAGTAAATGTCATATAAACAAGGCAGCCAAACCACCAAGCCCATTGATGCAGTATGAGTTACATTAATTTTCTTATGGATGACTAGAAACATTAAAATTAATGCTTTACAGACTATCCCCTCTCAACTTCTTAGCCAAGACTCAAACCACCTAAAGTGTCTCAGTGTATCTTTTTCTTTTAGGAATACCATCCTGAATATAGATTATTCTCTCTGGAATTATTTTGTCTCTTATGAAAAGATGTACCAGCATTCCTCTTCCAAGTCTGAGTGGGTGGCTATGCCTGGGCTGAGTGGTGAGCCAGGCATAGCTAGTTCTAGTTTCCCTGAGATCATTCCATTCCCCAAAAGACGAGACTTGACCACTCTTGTCCTTGTCCCACCTTACTCATCTGCCATTGCTATTAACAGAAAAGGTGTGCTGGACACGCAAACACAGGACAGAAGGAAAGAGAGTCATCCCAGGTAAAAGTAGGCAATGGGCCCAATTAGAAAAAACACAACCCAGAATAGAAAAGAAATCACAAGTTTTTCATGATATGGAACTTAATAAGAACATACATTTTTGAAAGAGCTCAGATGCAAAATGATAAGCCTGTGAAATGTGAAAGATTTCCAACTGGGGAAACAAAATTAAAATTAGAACAAACACTGTGATCCCAGATCAAGACAATGAATTCATAGAGCAAGGAACAAATAGTGCTATGAAATATCAAATTACTAACAGAGGAAAAATTTGAGACAATCACAGAATTTATATGAAAACACACAAAAATAAATACATTGGGAAATGTGAATAAATGTGAAAGAAAAGACATAAGGTAATTGTTATCACTAAATAACAATTGAAAAGAAACTGTACTTTAAGTTTCCTATTTTAATATATTATTACAAATTTTCAATAGAAGTTCTTTTGAGTATGTTTATTTCTATCTCTCTCCACTTATTCTAACCTGTCCTCTAATCTCAGTTTGGGGTCGATTCTTGGCCATCGCTCCAACTGCAATCATGCCCCAAGCCACTTAACTGAAAATGTACAGCCAACTCTTCTTCTTTGTAATAAATTAAACATTAAAGACTCTCTTCTCCAAACAGCCTTTTCTGATCAAACATCTCCCCCTTTAATGAATTTCTAAAGCATTTATGGTCACTCCAATTCAATCTCACTCCAGGTCATGTCCTGTTTTTTCAGATTCCACTGTTTTTAGATGTCATCTGTGTCTAGTCTGTCTGAGTAGATCAGCATTTCTAGAAGTGGTGGAGCCAAGGTGTCTGTGCCACCAGGGTTACCTGCAGGACTGAATGCAGAGGTGAAGCCATCAGAAACTCCCTGCTAGGAGGATTCTGAGCTAAAAGCTTCCAGCTAACCTGGGAAACTAGAAAGACTCATCAAAATTTATGAGATAAAATAAACTTGGAATCCAAAGAAAGCATCCAAATATATACATGTGTTTTAGATATCATGTTGTGGACTCCAGTGCAACTCAAAATAATAAGCCAAGAGTTTCCATTAAGCCATTCTCATTTAAGAAATGTTTTATTACATTTTAAGGCAGGTACATTATTTCTCTTTTAATAACTGGTATTCAGCAAGGATGCAATTTTATATTTGGACATTTTTAGATCCTAGTATGGTTTATGGAAGAAATAAGAGAGGAAAAGTGTGAGGAAATACAACAAATTACCCTTGGATAGGAAAAAAAAATCAACCCCAGTAATATACCATATGTGATACTACAATGTTAGACTAGTGAGCAATTTAATAGTCTGTAATAAAATTAGCTAAGATTAATAAAATTGGCAAATGATGGGTATTTTCTCTTTTTCTTCAAGACTTCTGTCTCTCAAGAAAATTTAATCTTTCAAATTTCAGCAAGAAAAACAAATTTTGAAATAGAAAAGGATACCATTTTACCTTCCTCAGAAAAGCTGTCACATAATTCTCTGCATGAGCAAAGAAACAAATATTAGTGAAGATTTGAATTTGCAGGTCTTAAATGTCAATGTTTTAAAACTAAGTTATTTTTAATTTTTAAAGTTACTCTTCCAGAATGTATTCTTTCTTAATAGAAAACATTGGAGTCATTTGAATAATGATTTGAAAAGCACATTATCCAAATATCTGCAAAATTTTAAATTTTGTATCTTTTTCTTAGTCACATATACTTGAGATTCCAAGGAAATGATAGAATTTAATCAGCAGCAATAATTTATTAACTACCAAGTATTGTGTTGGATGTTGAGGGAGTAAGACATCCCTTCTTCCTGGGAGGCAATGAAGTAGAATCACATGGTGCTTGGTCATATTATAATGTGGGAAGCCCAGGGCATTGAGAATGCAAGTAGGAGAGACGCAGTCCAGTCTAGGGGTCAGAGAAGGGCTCCCCAAGAAAGGGATATTTCAATTGAGACTTAAAATGTAGGTGGACAATGCAGGGCAGGAAAGAATATTCCTTGGAAAGGATGGGGAAAGCAAAGACTTGGATAAGAAAGAACACAGTGCCTTCAGGTCAGATGAAGGGGGTCAGTCAGCAAGTCCTGACAGTGGGGGGAGACAGGGCCGGAGACTAGAGTAGGACCTAAGAACTAGGCAGTCTGGAGCTTATCTGCAGAGCAATGGGAGGTCTTCGTAGAGTTTAAGAAACAAAATTAAGTTAATAAAAGTCCTCTGGTCCCGGCAACTGGAGGTGCAATGCTGGAGGCTAAATGCAAGTCAGAGAACTGGATCCACAGACCCCAAATAAAAACATGACTACAGCCTCTACTAGGTATTGGATAGAAGACATGTACAGATGCAAGAGATGTTCAAGAAGCAAGGCTAACTGTATTGGGTGATTGTTTGAGTGGTGGTGATAACGGAGAAGGAGACAACAAGGGTATCCAACATAACTGTGCAGGCTGCACACTGAGCAACCCAAGGGGTCACTGCCATTGCAGGCTGCACGAAAGGCCCCCCATGAAGTGATGTAATATGGCTGAACCCAAAGGCACAATGGTGAAAGAGTGCATCTCTTTCTTGGGAAAATGGGGAAATGGTAGTGCCATTTGCTTCCAGGTAGGAGAAAAATCGAGGTTCATTGTGGGGGGTAGTGGTAGCAGCAAGGAAGGGGAATAATTAGGCAAATGCCAAACAGTTTGTGTTTGAATGTAGATGCACAACAGACAAGTAAGTCCATGCCCCACACTGGCAGTATTGGTCTGCATGGCAATGGATGTTTGAGAAACCCTGACATCCGTGAGGTTAAAACAAGACAGTGGCCTGGATTAGACCAAGAGAGTGTGTAAGGACTGGAGACCAAAGATCAGTGTCAAAACCTTTGGATTTTCAACATCTATAGGTGAGAGAGAAGCAAGAACATTAGTGAGGAGGGAGGGCAAGTTACTGAAAGAGCAGGGAAGAATGAGTCACAAGATCCAAGGAAGAGGAGGAGGAAGGGGCAAAGTAGCTGATGTTGAGAAAGGGAGAGTGCCTACAGCACTTAATAACAGGTGGGTCCTTGGGGCCTTTATTAGATTATTTCTATCAGGACAAGGAACAGAATTCCTGCAATGAATTGAAGATGCAGTCAAAATTACAGAAATAGATGCAGATGCGGGAGGTATGGACAGCTCTTTCCTGTAGTTTGATAAGACCCTTGTATGGGCTAGGTCAGTACCAGAGAGAAAGTTAGCATATAGAGGGGTATTAAAAAAGCAAAGTGGAGTTTTGTTTTATTTTTTTAGGAGATTAAGCAAAATTGAAGTTGTTACCCTGTAGGAGCAGACACGCCCCCTTCATTGTAGCAGAGCATGTGTTATCCCAGCTACTTATCATCCATTTTGGTTTTGCTTGAGTTAGCTCAAATTGAAAAGATATAAACTGATACAGCTAGATATTTAGAGTATTTTTTTTAGGAACCATCGTGAAAATTCATATGTTCCTTAATGCGATCACTACTTCACTTTCTGAAGGAGTTCTTTTTCCTTTTTCAATTTGCTCGGTTGCTTATAAAATTAAATTTTTTTTTTGCTTATAAAATTTTAATGCTAATTATACAGGAAACTCAAATAGTGACATATATACAGGGAGAAAGAACATCAATCTCATTCCCAGTAAGTTATGGGGCTCTGGAAGCTGAAGTTAGATGTTGGAATCATAACAGAAAGATATTCTGTTAGACATCCACAGCTTGGCTTCAACAGTCCAAACTGGAAATATTTATCTGTCTAGAAAATCCAAGAGTAAGCTTCATTTAAAAACCTCTTAAATTGTATAGACATATTTTGGAATTGATAAATAGCCTATATTTTTCAGGGTCTTCACTTAAAATTTTTAGGGCATTCTTCATAGATGAATTAACCTTTTTGTTTTCCTAAGTAGTCAATTATATCAAAGCCTGCAAATTCAATGTAGTCTTACTGATATTTACTTATTTGGCATAATTATACTTGAGCTTCAGTGCATATATTTATTAGGTATTCAATAATTTTCCAGTTTTTAAAATTAATTTATCATGTTTTTGCTTGAATTTATCATATTAATTACTGGTTTTAAAAAGGTCTCTTTAATCACTATCAGCATAGATAACATGAATTGTGAATTAGGCTATAAGGATATTATGGCTAATGGTTCTAGGTCAGGATTTCTCAACTTTGGCACTGTGGATACTTTGGCCAGATAATTCCTTGTTCTGGGGGCTTGGGGATACCGTCCTTTGTATTGTAGCATATTTAACAGCATTTCTGACTTTCACCAAATGAATATCAATAGTAGCCCCCTGCCCAAATTGTGACAACCAAATATGTGTCCAAACAATGCCAAACGTCCCCTGGGAAGCAAGATATATTGCCCCTGTTTGCACTTCTTTACTTCCTCCCAATCCTTACCCATGTTGGAAATCACTGCTCTAGGTAATGTGTAAAGTGAGGAAATTCATTTAAGCCTGAAATTAAGTAATATTATTTTCTTTACACTTCTTTTGTCAAGACCATCAAACATGGTTAGAACTAACATCACAGTTTTGTTTTGAATCAAAATCCTGGGGTGAAAGACAAGAATCAAGAAATTTAAGCCTACTTATAAAAATTAGACCACAAATTAAGAACTTTCATTTTTTAAAACATTTCCAAAAGCAGACTTAGAAATATAATTAGAATTGTCACTTTTAAGTTTTTTTTTTTCCCAAATGTGGATTCATCATATTTAACTTTAAGTTATGGGATGGACCCAAATTGGAGTCTCAAATTCTTTTACTTTGTGGTCATTTCTGCTGCTAGGATTTTATAGGTGTAATCAAACCCATTCTCCCTGTGTGATGTACACTGATCAATAAAATAATCTAGATGGGTTCATAATCCTCTAGTCAGTTTCCCTGAATGCACAAATAAATTCACTGAAGATATGAGGATTCAAAAGTCTTTTATAGGGACTGGAGTCCATTATAGGGAGGGTGAAATTTCAGACAAATGGAGAGAAGCCAAGAGAGGTCACCATGTGCATTGCCATGTGGCAGGAAAATCAAGGACCAAGGATCACTGGAAGCCTGTCCCAGAACTCCCATCTTCAGGAAGAAAGTGTCACCTTGCTGAAAACTTGAATTTGGTCTTCTAGTTTCAGCAGTTGGGAAATTAAAATAGGGCAATGCATGATAACTTGTCTTTGAGGGACCTAGGTCGATTGATCTTTTCATAAATGTTTGTCCTTGCTCAGCTGTGCAATTGGAGGTCCAGCTTTCAAATAGGATCACAAAGTATGTCGTTGCCTTAGTTTATCATGAGCTAGCCAATAACACAAAACTAGAAATACAAAACTACTCCATTTAATGTTGTTTTAAAAATCCACCAGTATTAAGTATGATATACACTGTTAATTGGAGTACATATGCTAATCTACTTATTATTTTTTGAGCAACTCACATAAAGTTGAGATAAAATTATGGACACATAGGGATAAAGAGGGAAAAAGAAACCACTCATTTTGGAAAAGAGTTTCTGTCAATCATGGAAAGAAATGAGTATCAGACGTTGATACTGTGAATATAAGAAAGATTTGAGATGTAGATAGGACTATGCACCATACTGTTTACAAAATCCAGAAAGGAAACAAGAAGTTATGTTTTTAGCGTGCCCCACCAAAATGAGTGTAGAAATTTCTGATAATGAACATTGACTGAAAAATTGGAGAACCGAGGTCAGAGTGGCATGCTGGCCTTTACATTAGTGAATCCTTCACCATCTACTGGCTGCCTCTGAAGGTGGAGAATCAAATATCAATCTCATTAGAGCCTTACGATTTCTTAGACTTTAAGGATGCTGACATATGCTGCTGATGCTTGGCAGGAACTTTGCATAAATCCAGGATGCCCATTAATCAGTCTGCAATGAGAAATATAATTGTCTGCAGACTAGAAATTTGCATACTTATCATATTATCCCTTAGTAGCAAAACTAAAATGGGAACTCAGATTTAGTCAGAAGTTGACTTGTTGTGTATGAACTCAGAATCAGAGAAGATGAAGCATTCAAATATTCAATGGCATCAGACTCTAGTGTCCAAATTATCCAGCTCCATTCCAGAGATGCTCCTCTGCAGCAACAGATAGTCTGTACGCATTAACTTTATATAGAATACTCCCCCCACCCCATAGGGGCCAATGGGTAGCCTCATGTGGGAGAGCTGAGGAGGCGCTACTGAGAGAGGAGGGGACGCTTATGATGGTATCTGCAAAAGCTAGTGGGGTTTTTCTGTCTCATTTTCTTGCCTCTCTGGAAATATTCTGTGAGATGGCTGAGAAATTTCTTTGGCAGTTTCTTCCTTCCTTCCCATCAATAAGACTCAATGTTAGGCTATGATGGTCAAAGAAGATGCCGGTTTTTCACTTCTAGGATAGAAAATATGGTCAACAGGTGTACATGAGGGAAGCCACTAACCAATCACACAGTCTTCCACTAAGACCAGGAGGGCGGCTTGATGCACTTTAAGGCAGTCAGATTTGGTAGGAAAGGTAAAGCCCACCTATCTAGGCAGACATGTTATTTCCTTCATCTGCACATCGCCGCTCTCCTTCAATTAATCTGTACAGACTGCAATGACCTTTGTTAACAGGCAAACTTGATCATAAAATTCTCTTGCCTAAACCTTCCGATCAATCTCAGAATAAAGACCTACATCTTTAACTTAACCAGATGGCATGATTCTAAGCCATCCCTCCCTCTCCACTTCCTGCACCCGGCTGTACACTCAGTAGTGTAGCCTTCCTTCAGTACTGGGAACAGTACCCTTACCACTGCTTTCTGTATTCTCTATGGAAACTTCATTGCCTAATTAACTCCAGACACTATTCAGATCTGAGAACAACTATCTCTTTCCTGGGAAGACTGCCTTCTTGACATCCCATAAATTTCAGTTTGCCAGAACTGCTACGGCTAATACTACACACTGTTTAGCTTAAATAACAGGAATTTATTGTCTCATGGCTCTGGAAGCTAGAAATCCAATATCAAGTTGTTGGCAAGGCTTGCTCTCTCCCAGAATTTATAACATTCAAGCAATCCTCCATCACATGGTGTTCATTCTCTTCTTGTGCCTGCTCCTCCGATTTCTGCTGACTTCTACTTTCAACTTCTGCACCCAATTTCCTCTGCTTCTATGGTCAGTTGTATGTATTAAGGCCATCATTCAGTTTGACCACACCTTAACTAATAACAGCATCTTCAAAGTCCTTTTTACAAATGGGTCTATACTCATGGGAATACAGATTAAAATTGTCTTTTGTGGGGACATGATTCAATTCCCAACACCTTGATAGCATCAGATATGTCCTTGTAGCGCTTAGCAGCACAGTTTGTTAGTCCTAATCATAACTCCGTATGATTACATTAATAATCTCTCTCTGTTTCTTTTTCAACTTGTAGCTTAATAAGAGCAGAAGTATTTGTGTATCTTTCCCATATTATGCTGCAGTGCCTGACCCATGGCATATGCTCCATAAATATTTGACGTATGAGGTAATTATCATTGTTTATGTTTCTTTTTTACTTTTTTATTGTATAGTACAACATATATACAAAGCAAAGAAATAAAAAAGCAATAGTTTTTAAAGCACTCTTCAATAAGTAGTTACAGGATCGATCCCAAAGTTTATCATGGGCTACCATACAAAGAAAATGCAGATTATTTTTCCTTCTAGCTGCTCCAGAATATAGGAGGCTAGAGGACTTTTGTATTTTTTTTATCATCACAATCGACTTTTTTCCTTCTTTTTTGTGGAAAATAACATATATACAAAAATGCAATAAAATTCAAAGCACAGTTCCACTATTAGTTGTAGAACATATATCAGGGTTTGATATGGGTCACAATTCCACAATTTTAGGTTTTTACTTCTAGCTGCTCTAAGACACTGGAAACTAATTGATAGAGATATCAATTTAATGATTCAGCATTCATATTCATTTGTTAAATACTATTTCTCTGTATAACTCCAATATCACTTTTGACCTTTCCACTCCTCTCTTTAGGGGTGTTATGACTATGGCAATTCTAAATTTCTCATATTGGAAGAGTCTGTCAATAATATGGGGTAGGGAGATGGAACAATCTGATGTTCTGGAGAGGCTGGCCCTCCAGGTTTCAGGACTTACCTGGACCAGGGACTCATCCGGAGGTTGTAGGTTTCTGGAAAGTTGTTCTAGTGAGTGGAACCCTTGTGGAATCTTATAAATTGCCCTAGGTATTTTTTAGGATTGGCTGGAATGGTCCTGGTTGGGATCTGGCAAGTTATGATAGGTAGCAAGGTCTAACTGAAGCTTGTATAAGAGCAACCTCCAGAGTAACCTCTTGACTCAATTTGAACTCTCTGCCACTGATACTCTATTAGTTACACTCCTTTTCCTTCTTTTGGTCGGAACAGAATTGTTGATCCCACGGTGCCAGGGCCAGATTCATCCCTGGGAGTCATCTCCCACATCGCCAGGGAAACTTTTACTCCTGGATGTCATGTCCCATCTAGTGGGAAGGGCAATGTTTCACTTGCAGAGTTGGGCTTAGAGAGAGTGAGGTCACATCTAAGCAATAATAGAGGTCTTCCAGAAGTAACTCTTAGGCATGCTTATTGGTAGTCTAAGCTTCTCCATTACCTACATAACCTTCACAAGAGTAAGGCTCAGTATCGAGAGCATGGCTTATTGATCTGGGTGTCCCTAAAGTTTGAAACAGTATCAGGGGATTTCCTGATGGTAAGGTTTAATAGCTCCATATTCTTTCTCCCATTCCTCAAGGGACTTTGCCAATACTTTTTGATTATCTCCTTAATATACTGTAGGATGTATCCAGACATTACAATAATCTATATGGGATTAAAGAACCTCTTTCTTATTCTGGGCTCCCTGTGTTTCAATTGCTCAAATGAGCTCATTGTATATGTTTTTAAAGGCACAACTCTATCTTCTAGATGAATGGGGAACTCAGCTGGGACTAGGTGAGGACTGATTTCTCTACGGCCATATGAACACCTGTGAATAATTATATCCCACTGAAACAAGACCTGCTTCTTTCTAGATTCATTTCTATAATTACGTGAAAACAGATGTCAACATTTTTAGTAAATTTAAATGATTAGCCATATAAATACTATTGATATGCACAGCAAACTATATGGATATCAGGGGCAGTACGCAGAGTAGGAAAAATGTCAATGTCAAAGGGTTACATAATGTGCAGATATATTGATGTAGCATTCTTGATATGACAAAAAAATCTAGAGATGGAGAACAAAACAACGGCTACCACAGATTAGAATTTCGCAAAGGTTGGGAATAATAAAGAGTAACAGGAAAGAGCATGTTCACAGCAATGGCCTAGGTCTGTATCTTGCTTCTGGTGATGATTATTCAAATGTATACCTGTGCCATGCTTCATTACAGTATATATCCCCGACCAAGAAAATTTAAAGGAGGTCCCCTGAAAACTGGTAAAATGTGCTCAGCTTTGTACTGGAGTTGATATTATATACCCATATCAACTTCCTAATTTGACAATGCACTATGTTATGTGGCATATTATTATTGGGGGAAGCTGGGTGAATGCTACACAGAAAGTTTCTATACTCTTTTGGCAAATTCTTATGCATATTAAACTATTTCAATATAAAAATTTATTAAAAACATTTCAGAGCATCATAATGTCATTGAGAATTTATAACATGTAGCTACTGATTCCAAAATAATAACTGTACAAATTTTTGTATAATATTAAAGAATAAAATTGAGTTATAAGTAGAAATCAATTCTGTGATTTAAACATAAAACTTGAGTTCTAAAAAGCATTGTAAAGAGGAGAGATCATAAATATTTTATTTATCTTCTCAAAAAATAATCCATGGAAAATATTTTCTAAGGAAAGGTATGTTAGGAAACTTTAGGAATTGTTTCATGAATACATTGCTGGAAAAGTCTTAAAATACAGGAATTTTAAATAGACAATAATTGTCTCTGTTGAAAAAGTTTACAAGTTTTCATATTAGAATTGAAGAAATTATATTTAATTCTTAATCTATGGCACATCCCAAGAAAATATTTCATATAACTAATTATTATATTATATATTTTTAAGCCATTTTATTCCTTTAGAAGATTCTGCAGTTAGTTCCTTTTCTCTCAAATTGATGCCTGCACTATTTACAACAAAGCTTTTATATTGAATCCACCTATGACATTTGAGGTCTTCTTTGTGGTTCATTTACAATCAACATTTAGGTGTTGAGGCATCCATCTGATGGCCCATTATCTGGGCCACATCCATCTGCTGTGCATTTGACATCTTTCTCACCTGGAGCACTACTTGTCCTGCTGAATGCTGGTTCTCTCCTACATTCGATCAGTTTGCAAATTTGTTCCTTCATTACTATAGAGTCACTTCCTTCTCTTGAGATGTAAATTTCTTCAGTTTATATTTAAAGACCCTTACAGAACACATGAATTTGCAGCTTATGAGCCTTAGATTCTAAGAACTCCTTCTAAGCCCTCAAAGACATTCTCTTCTTTTCTGTTCTGCTGTGTTTATGAAATTTGCTGTTTTGATAACTTAGTTGGCCAAGATGGACAGAAATGACTAAGTATGTTAATGATAATGTATGGGAAGGCTGATTATAAATTATTAATAGTTAAGGTGGTAATTTTGTTAGTGCCTAATTATTAGGAATACTGCTCATTTTTATTTCTTTCGCACGGCAACATTTTTCATGTTTTTTTCCATAATTTTGCTCCCAAATTAAGTGAAATGTCAGCATCATTATTATGAAATTTTGCATTTGAATAAGGAGCTCTTTCCTCTTGACTCTTGCATCTGGCATATTTAGTTCATGGACCTATTCCCTATTATAATTGCTCCAAATCAATGATGAATAATAAGATTTTATGTCCCCACAAAACTAAACTTAAACTATACTCTATTTCCTATGATAGAGGTTTTTGATATTCTAGAAAAAGTCTGCTCATTTTTGAGTCTCAGAACACAGAGTAAAGCATTTCTATATGTACAAAATAGATAACTATTTCTAAGGACCTTAGCCTTTCTTTAATAATTAAGCAAAGTGTTGTGATGTATAAAATCCTCCTAAAGCCTAATAATCATGATGGGTGAAAAGCACATTCTTCCAGAATTTCCATTAGTTGAGGGACATATTCATTTTCACAGACTTTTCTACATCCTGATACTCTTAATTAGCCCAACTCCACATTTGTTTAGCCTAAGAGGATAAAAAATTTCTAGGGATATCTGAATCACAAGACTGGTTTTGAGTGTGGGAGGAATGAAAATCACTGGTTCCCAACATCCTGTTTTACCAAAAGAAAGAATCCAGTTAGCCATCTGTGGTAGATTGATGCCCTCCCCCAAAGACATAAAAAAGAAAGCACGAAGAAACAGAAGCTGCAAAAAGGGACATAAAAAGACAGCTTTTATGTGATGAAGGCAGAGATTGATTGTCAACTAGCCACCCCCAGAAAGTCACCTTCTGAGAGAAAGTATGGTCTGATGATACATTAATTTTGGACTTCTGAACTCCAAAACTATAAGTGAAATTCCTGTTGTTCAAGCCAATCAGTTTGTTGTATTTATCAAAGCAACTCAGGAAAACTAACACAGTTTTGGGTATCAAGATTGTGTGCTGCTATTATAAATAGTTTAAAATGTGGGAGTAGCTTGGATTGGCTGAAGGTTGGAGGTAGAAAATATTTTGAGGTGTTTGACAGAAACAGCCTAAATTCCAGTTGAAGAGACTGTCGATAGAGATATGAAAATTAGAGGCAATTTTTTCGTAGAAATATGCTCATTTAAGGTGCTTCCAGTAAAGTCCTAGAAGGGAATGATGGTGTTTTGGGAAACTGGGAGGAGAGGTGATCCTTATTATGAACAGGCAGAGAACTTGGTGAAATTGTGTTCTGATGCCAGATGGGAGGCAGAACTAGTAAGTGAAGAACTTGGACTCTTAGCTGAGATTTCCAAGCAGAGTGTGGAAGATGCAGCCTGGTTTCTCTTTCCTGCGTACAGTGAAATGAGAGGAAAGGGATAAATTGAGGACTAAGCTGTAAAGTAAAAAAGAACCTGTCCTTGATGATATGGAAAATTCTCAGCCTGTTTAAATAGCATGCTGAGATTAGGGCCAGAAGTGGTTCTGTCAAGACATTCCCTGAATCCCCAAGTGGTGTGTCCCTAGAGAATGAGGCTCTGCAAAAGACTGTGGTTAAACAGATGCTTTGTAATAACATTAGGCATATGACTGATGAATCCAATTAACTATCTCAGAGGAAGACAGGATTGGAAATGCAATTATACAGGAAGAATTTTTGGAAGATCCTTTAGTTGTCTGGCTTGGACTACTTGAATTGCATGGGAAACTGACAAAGATTTTGAGAATTTTGTATCAGAAGAAAAATGTTCATCTGAACTGACATGGGCAGAGATGAGAAGAAATGAAGAAGAAATCACAAAAGTAGAACCATGGGTGCAAACGTCTAGAATGATAGGATTGGCTTTGGCCCAAGGTTATGGACTTGCTTAGGAACATACACCCCTGTTTTCGTTCCAATTTCTCCCATTTGGAATGGGAATGTATATCCTATGCCTGTACCACCGCTGTTACCACACCCATAATTGATTTTCATTGGATTTTGGATTTAGATTTGTTACTGAAATTGCTTGAGGCTTTCTTGAATATTGACAGAGTGAATGTATTTTGAATGTAGGAGGAATATGTGGAGTCCAAAGGGGAGACTGGTCTAGATTGATTCATATCACCCATAAAGACATGTTCAAGTCCTAATCCCCAGTCCTGTGAAAGTGAACTCTTTTGTATAATAGGATCTTGAAAGATCCTATTTGAATGAGCAAAATTGAATCAAGGTGGGGCTTAATCCAATATTATTAAAGTCCTTGTAAGGGCTTTATAAATAAATTTAGATATAGAAATTGAGGCCATAGAATACAGAAAGAGATAGATTGCCATGTGACAAAGGCAGAGATTGGTACCAGGAAGACCACCAAAACTCAATAGACTTCAGAGAAAGCATGACTGGTGATACCTTGGTTTCAGACTTTTAGCCCCCAAAAGTGTGACAATAAATTCTTGTTATTGAAGTCAATCAACCAGTCTGTAGTGTTTATCATAGCAGTCATGGCCAACCAAAACACCTCCTCTTTGCATTCTCCACGTTAGGTCTGAATTTTGGTCAAGTCTTACAGTTAGGAAGAATGCACATTTTTTTTTTAATTAAAAATAATGTTACTGTTTCTCTGTTGACAACATGTGAGATTTGTGGGAAGGAAGTAAGGAACCAGAGGGATCTTGCCCTGCCCCAAGACCCAAATAGGATCTCCTCTGACATGTCATGGGGCAATGTGAGGTCCTGGGGATTCAGAGGTGGTGTCCAGAAGTGGCACAGGGAGACTGTCAAGGACTAATTTGACCAGGCTCTGCTATGATGACTTAACCTAGAACATCCAAGCTTCATACAATAAAGTCTTCCTGCTAGTCAGACAACACTCCAGGGCATTTTTTGACCCAGTCATACAGGAGTCCTCCATCTTGTCATGTTGCCACTTTAATATGTGGCTTTGAGGCTGTGACAGATGGGAAGAGGGAGAGGAAAGACTACTAAGCAGTTCTTAAATACTCAGGCTCAGAAGAAACATGGATCATCTCTGCTTCCAAAACATTGACCAAAATTAGTCACTTGACCCTCCCCAACAACAAATATGCAGGGAATATGGATGAAAGTATGGCTATGGAATGAGCAGGAAATAACTCTGACTCACCAAATTAAATTCTTTTTCCTGCGGTGTTTCCATCAAGTACACAATGTCTAGAGCCCCATCCAACATTACATACGAAATGTTGGTTCCTCTCGCTTTTGTTCTGTTCTGCATGAAGTAGTGAAGTAAGGGAAGGCAGATCATGAACTGGACATGAGTTAAGGTAGTTCCCTTTTTTGATATCTATGTTCTCTATTAGCTATTAATTACTATCTTCAACTGAGGTTATGAAAGAGCCGTCTTGAAATTTTAGGAGAAAAGGCAAGGTGTGGAAAGTATGAGGAAGTTTAGGATTGTCCAATATCATCAAATGTCTTTTTGAGATTTCTTAGTGAGTCCACACTGGAAGGGAGTTTGGCCAGCAGAGGTATATGTGATTTTCTCAGCAAACTAAGGTGTGTGGGGGGTGGGGGTGAAGGTAATGCATGTGGCATGTGTGTGTGTATTTGTGTGGTTATATACGTGAATAAGTGTGTGTTCAAACATAGCACTCACCTTCTGTTCTGGGAAATCCTTCTATACTATTTTTTTGAACTATGTCTTCCCTTCACTCATTGTTTTATCCCCTTCTGGTGCTCTTGTTGGGCAGATGTTGGAAGATATGTTCTCTCCTTATGCCTTAACATTTCTTTCATTCTTTCTGTTCACTATCCTTGCCCTCTGTTCTAAGAGAATTCCTTACTTCCATTTTCCAGCTCATTAATTTTCTCTCTATTTTGAGTGTAGACTATTACATTTCTACTTTGTTGAAGATTTTAATTTAATTTTAAATTAAGAATTTAATTTTATCTTGGATACAATACTTTCTTGAGTTTTTCTGAGGATGATGATTATATTAAATCTAATGTTCACTCACGCTCTTTGTAGAGATTTCTTTTTAAGAAGGTGTGATGGTTAGTGTTCTAGTTTGCTAGCTGCTGGAATGCAACACACCAGAGATGGATTGGCTTTAAATAAAAGGGGATTTATTTCATTAGTTCTTCAGAGGAAAGGTAGCTAACTTTCATCTGAGGTTCTTTCTTATGTGGGAAGGCTCAGGGTAAACTCTGCTGGTCTTCTCTCCAGGCCTCTGAGTTCCAACAACTCTTCCCAGGGGTGATTCCTTTCTGCATCTCCAAAGGCCCGGGCTGAGATGCTAGTGCTGAAATGAGGTATGCCAAGCTGCTTGGGCTGTGCTACGTTGCGCTCTCTCATGTAAGCACCAGCCAATTAAGTCAAACGTTATTCACTGCAGCAGGCATGCCTCCTAGCCAACTGCAGATGTAATCAGCAAGAGATGAGGTTCACGTACCATTGGCTCATGTCCACAGCAACAGAATTAAGCATATTTACCTGATCAAGTTGACACCTGAATCTAACTACCACAGTTAGGTTCTGGTGTGAACTTGGTCAAGTGATTATGCCCAGTTGTCTGGTCAGGCAAGCATTGGCCTGACCATTGCTGCAAAGATATTTCATGGCTGGTTGATAAACCGGAAAGCTAATGTATTAAATCACCTGTCAGTTGATAGCATCTGTGGCTGATTACATCTGTGATCAACTAAGGCGTGTCTCCCATAGTGAGATAATTCAATCAGCTGAAGGTTTATAAGACAGAAGAGAGACTCTTTCTCTTACTTCTTCACCCAGCGAGCCTTTCCTGAGGAATTCATCCAGACACTTCATCAGTGTCACTAGCTTCACAGCCTGACTAATGGATTTTAGACTCTTCCATTCCCACAGCTATGAGAGACACCTTTATAAATCTCTATATTTTACAATTGGTTTTCTACTCAGACTTGACACAGAGGTACTAATGACTCTATTTCCAATAATCAAGATGGCATTGACAGTTGAGGGGGTGAGTTAGGCAAAAGAGATACTCAAAATATCACCATTAGATTCTGCTAATTGTACCCTTATATGAGGTAAGGCTCTGGGTGAGAATATTTTTGACACCTTTATGGAATTTTGTGAAATTAAGAGGAATATTGATATTGGCTGCTTGTTATTAGATAAGCTGGATACAGTGAGGAGGGAAAGGGATGGGCTGAAGGTTTCAAATTTGCACCTTGAGTGCTGTATGAATGATGTAAAAGTTTCCATGTGTGCCCTGAAAGAAAATTTTATTTCCTGTGGTCATGAACTTGAGACCTCCAAAAGCCAGATACAAAGCCTCATTGTGTGAATAGCAGATTTGCACTGTAAACTAAAATCTCAACTTTGCAGAGTGTCTGCTGTAAAAGTTAGAGTTTTGATTGGGAAATAATGGGATTCTGAAATGAAGGATAGTGATATATGGCTTGATAATGATGGGGATGATGAGAAGGGATCCCTGGAATCTGTTGAGCCTTTGCTAGATAGATCTTTAATGGACAAGCCCTGTAAAAAAAGCTTCCCTACTTCCAGACTTCCTTGAGGAAACAGATTCCTGTCCTCCAACCTCCACTTAACAAGGTTAACCCTTTAGTGCCTACTAATCCTGTAACCACCTCTCTGGGAAAACAGCCCTCACAACTCTGTCTGGAGTGATGAATTCTGCTTCACCAGATGAAACTGCAATGGAATGCTTTGAGGTAATTGGCTTGAAAGACACTTTTATTTCTTTTCATGATCCAACCCCACCACCTCTCTTTTCTTCAAGACCTACAACTAAGGGCCCAGCAGGCCCCAAAAGGTGAGGTACAAAGTGTGACACATGAAGAGATATACTATACTCCAAAAGACCTGCATGAATTTTCCAATCTATATATGCAGAAATCAGGGGAATATGTACGAGAATGGATATTAAGGGTCTGGGATAATGGTGGAAGGAATATAAAGTTGGAGCAAGCTGAATTTATTGATATGGGCCCACTAAGCAGAGATTCTGAATTCTTTGTTGTAGCTCGAGGGGTTAGAAAGGGCATTAACAGTTTGTTTGGATGGTTGGTTGAAACGTGGATCCAAAGATGGCCAACATTAGCTGAGGTTGAAATGCTAGAACTATCCTGGTATAATGTAGATGAGGGGATCCAGAAGTTTAGAGACATAAGAATGTTAGAGTGGATTTATCATGGAGAGCCTGCTCACACACCCCAGGAATGTCCAGAGGACATATCTTTCACCAGAACCTCGAGAAATAAATTCATAAGACCTCCATTATCCATGAGGAGCTCTGTAGTGGCCCTTCTATATAGGTCAGATATTACTGTGGGAAATGCTGTCACTGAGTTGGAATTCTTAAACACAATGGGGATGACCAGATCCTGAGTTTGCAGAAGCCAATGGCCACAGTTAATTACCATAGACAAGGTGGGTGTGGCCATTATAATGGACAGTAGACTCAAAGCAACAGTCAAAAAATATTTTGACTTGCAGAGACTTGTGGCATTCGTTAGTAGATCTTGGGGTGTCTAGAAGCAAAGTAAACTACTATAAAATACTAGATTCTTGTTTGAGTTATATAGGCAGAAGAATTCTAGGTCAAATAAACAGAAGTTTAATTTCAATTACAAAAACAAAGTCATGGACCCTTAATCAATTCCTACACTTGAGACAATTTACAGACCCAGAGCCCCGTGAATGAGAGAAGGGCCAGGTATTTTTGGGGAAAGATCCTTTTATACTGAGCCAAATTTACACTGTTAACCCTCCTCCCAGCCTTACCCAAGGAGATCTACAGCCTTTTACTAGGGTGACTGTGTACTGGGGGAAAGGAAATGATCAGATATTTGGGGGGTTACTGGACACTGACTCAGAAGTGACACTAATTCCAGGAGAACCAAAACATTATTCTGGTCCACCAGTCAGAGAAGGGCTTATGGAGGTCAGGTGACAGATGGAGTTTTAGGTCAGGTCAGTCTCACAGTGGGTCCAGTGTGTCCCCGCAACCATTCTCTGGTCATATCCCCGGTTCCAGAATTTATAACTGGAATTGACATACTCAGCTACTGGCAGAATCCCCACATTGCTTCTCTGACTCATGGAGTGAGGGCTATTATGGCAGGAAAGGCCAAGTGGAAGCCACTAGAACTGCCCCTTTCTAGCAAAATAGTGAATCAGAAGCAAAACTGTATTCCTGGGGAGATTGCAGAGATTTATGCCCCTCTTAAGGTCTTGAAGGACGCAGGGGTGGTAATTCCCACCACATCCCCATTCAACCCTCCTATTTGGCTTGTGTGCAGTAAACAGATGGGTCATGGAGGATGACAGTGGATTATGGTAAACTTAACCAGATGGTGACTCCAATTGCAGTTGCTGTTCCAGATGTAGTATCTTTGCTTGAGAAAATCAAAATATCACATGGTACCTGGTATTCAGGTATTGATCTAGCAAATGCTTTTTTCTCGATAGTTGTTAGTAAGTAGCACCAGAAACAGTTTGCATTCAGCTAACAAAGCCAGCAGTATACTTCACAGTCTTCCTCAAGGGTATATCAACTCTCCAGCCCTATGTCACAATCTTATCCAAAGGGACCTTGATAATTTCTCCTTCCCACATGATATCATGCCGATCCATTGTATTGATGATATCATGTTGATTGGACCTAGTGAACAAGAAGCAGCAACTACACTAGACTTACTGGTAAGGCAATTGTGTATTAAGGGATAGGAGAAAAATCCAACAAAAATACAGGGGCATTCCACCTCAGTGAAATTTCTAGGTGTCCAGTGGTGTGGGTCATGTCAAGATATCCCATCTAAGGTGAAGGATAAGTGTTGTAACTGGCCCCTTCTCTGACCAGAAAAGAGGCACAACACGTGGTTGGCCTCTTTGGATTTGGGAGACAACATATTCCTCATTTGGGGGTGCTAATTTGGCCCATTTACTGAGGACCAGAAAAGCTGCTAGCTTTGAGTGGGTACCAGAACAAGAGGAGGCTCTGCGACAGGTCCAGGCTGCTGTACAAGCTGCTCTGCCAATTGGATGTAATGATCCAGCATATCCAATTGGTGCTGGAAGTGTCAGTGGCAAATAGAGATGCTGTCTGAAGGCTTTGGCAGGCCCCTATAGGAGAATCACAATGCAGACCCTTAGCATTTTGGAGCAAAGCCTTACCATCCACTGCAGATAACTACTCTCCTTTTGAGAAATAGCTTTTAGCCTGCTACTGGGCCTTAGTAGAGGCTGAATGCTTAACCATGGACTACCAAGTTACCATGAGACCTGAGTTGCTTATCATGAGCTGGGTGTTGTCTGACCCACCAATCCATAAAGTTGGGTGTGTGCAGCAGCACTCCATCATAAATTGGAAGTGTCATATTAGAGATAGGGCCAGAGCAGGTCCTGAAGGCACAAGTAAGTTACATGAAGAAGTGGCCCAAATGACCATGGCCCCCACTCATGCCACATTATCTTCTCTTTCCCAGACCAAAGCTTTGGTCTCAGGAAGATCCTTACATTCAGCTGGTGGAGGAAGAGAAAACTCAGGTCTGGTTTACAGATGTTTATGCATGATACACAGGGACCACACAAAGGTGGACAGCTGCAGTGCTACAGCCTCATTCTGGCATGTCATTAAGGGACAGTGGTGATGGGGAAATCCTCCCAGTGGGCAGAACTTCGAGCAGTGCACCTGGTGGTTCATTTTACTTGAAAGGAGAACTGGTCAGTGGTGTTTGATTGATTGCCTGATTGATTGCCTGTTGCTAATGGTTTGACTGAATGATCAGGAACTTAGAAGGAGTACAATTGGAAAAATTAGTGACAAAGAGATCTGGGGAAGAGGTATTTGTATAGACCTTTCTGAGTGAACAAAGAACATGAAGATTCTGTGTCCCATGTGAATGCTCACCAGAGGGTGACTTCAGCAGAGGAAGGTTTTGATAATCAAGTGTACAAGATGACCCATCCTGTGGATACAAGTCATCCTTTTTCCTCACCCACTCCTGCCATTACCCAATGGGCTCATGGTAGTAGGGATGGAAGTTTTCCATGGGCTCAGCAATCTGGAGTTTCACTCACCAAGGCCGACCTGGCTAGGCCACTGCTGAGTGTTCAATCTGCCAGCAGCAAAGATCCACATGCAGTCCTAGGTTTGGCACCATTCCCCAAGATGATCAGCCTGCTACCTGGTAGCAGGTTGATTCCTTGGGACCACTTCCATTATGAGAGGGGCAGCAGTTTGTTCTAACTGGAATAAACACAAGATCCCAGAAATGGATTTGCATTTCCTCCACACAATGCTTCTGCAAAAACTACGAAGATCCCAGAAATGGATTTGCATTTCCTCCACACAACGCTTCTGCAAAAACTATGGAATGTGACTTACAGACTGTCTTGTGCACTGTCACTGTATTCCACACCACGTTGCTTCTGATCAAGGAACTCATTTCACAGCCAATGAAGTGTGGGAACGGTCACATGCTCACGGCATTCTCTAGTTTTACCATGTTCCCCATCATCCAGAGCAGCTAAAATGATAGAATGGCGGAACGCCCTTTTGAAATTTCAATTATGATGGCAATACCTTGTTGGGCTCAGACATTGTTCTCCAGGAGGAGAACAATCAGCGTCCACTATATAGTGCCATTTCTCCCATAGCCAGGATTTACGGATCCAGGAATCAAGGGGTGGATATGGGAGTGGCACCACTCACTATCAGCCCTAGTGATTCCATAGGAAAAGTTCTACTTCCTGCCCCTGAAACCTTGAACTCTGCTGTTCTAAAGGTCTTAGTTCCAGACAGAGGAGTGTTCCTACCAGGAGACACAACAATGATTCCGTTGAACAAGAAGTTAAAACTGCCACCTGGCCACTTTGGGCTTCTCATGCCACTGAAAGAACAGGTTCAAAGGTGATTACTGTCCTGTCTGGGAAGATCGATCCTCATCTTCAAGCATAATAGGACTGTGACTATACAATGGATGTAAAGAATAGTTTTTTGTGGAATACAGGAGATCCCCTATGGTATCTTTTAGTACCACCATGGTCTGTGATTAAAGTCAATGGAAAACTGCAACAGCCCAATACAGGCAGGGCTACTAATGGCCCAGAAACTTTAGAAATGAAGGTCTGGGTCATCCCCCCTGGCAAAGAACCTCAGCCAGCTAAAGTGCTTGCTGAGGGTAAAGGAAACATGGAATGGGTAGTAGAAGTTAGTGATAAATGTGAACTATGACCATGTGACCAGTTACAAGAATGATGATTGTTATTGTATTAATATTCTTCCCTGTTTTGTTATCAGTATATTTGCATTTGTACGTAAACAAATGTCATGTTTTCCTCTTATCATATGACATAAATTGTATTGTTCATGTTATAATATTTAAGTCATAAGATATGAAGTTTAAGGGTGAGTTTAACCTAAGGACTTGTACCCTATTTTGGAGAGATGTAGTGTATTTTCAGTAGTATGCAAAACAATTGAGTATTATTAGGTGAAGCATATGTCTGTTATTGTGTTCTTTCTGGAAATTGTGTTTCAAGGTGATTTGTATGGGTGCCAAATTGACAAGGGGTGGACTGTGATGGTTAGGTTCTAGTGTCAACTTGTCCAAGTGATGATGCCCAATTATCTGTCAGACAAGCCCTGGCCTTACCATTGCTGCTAGGATATTTCCTGGCTGATTGATAAATTGGAAGGCTGGTGTATTAAATCATCAATTAGTTGATTGCATCTATGGCTGATTACATCTGCGATCAACTAAGGCGCCTCTCCCACAATAAGGTAATCCAATCAGTTGAAGTTTTTTAGAAGGAAGAGAGACTCTTTGACTGCTTCTTCAACCAGTGAGCCTCTCCTGGGAAGTTTTCCCAGACCCTTCATCAGAGCCACCAGCTTCACAGCCTACCCTATGAATTTTGGACTCTTCCATTCCCATGGTTACATGAGACACCTTATAAATCTCATATTTACAGATCTCCCCTGTTGGTTCTGTTTCTATAGAAAACCCTGACTAACATAGAAGGTAAGCTCTTCCATTGCCCCTATTCCACTCTTGGATCAATTTCACCACACTTTTGAGTTGTCTATTGACAGGTGTCCACCATTCCATACTCTAATACATTTTTATTTCGCATGTTACATATGGAAATACAAGTATTCAGTGAAAAGATTGTGTTTTTCTTGCCTATAGTACACTTTCATATAAACGTTTTTAGTCTATTTGTTTTACTTCTAACTATCTTCACATTTTTCTCACAAGTTAAATATATAATTATTTTGGTTAGATCATCAAGTCTCTTAATAAAACTGTTCTTTCCATGTCCTTTGCACATACAAGGTTTCTTTGCCTTAGAGTTTATGGCCCAAACCCATCTGCGGTTAGCAACAGCACGGGACCATCTGTCAGAAATTAGGAGCTTTACTTTCTTGGAACTTTCAAGTTTTATTTGGTGTCATAGGATTTCTTCTTGGCTAACTTTCAGGTTTTTATCTTTAGTCTCTACACATTCTCACCACTCTACATTTACTCTTCAACAAATTCATCCTTCTTTAACACTGAATGCACAATATTGGATGTGGAAAGATATACACAATCCCTGAATTTTCTAACTTTGTATATAAAGCAATATATTCTCATGATTTGTGCATGTTTCCTTAGGATGATGGGTAGAACTCATGACAGACATGATTTTAAATCATCTTTCTTGAAACAAGACTGGCTGGCCTGTGCCACAATTTTCACTTGCTTCCATTGCTCTTTCAGAAAAGAGAAAAATCTTTGAAATGGGAATTTAGCCCAAACACCTTGTCTGAACAAACAAGAAGCACTCCTCAACAGTTCCACAAGCCTCCCAGATTGGGGCATCTGATTCTCATCTTACACAATTCTCTCTTCCTCTGACTAACAACCCTACAGCTGACTTCCAACTCATTCAGTCAAGACATTATTCTTCCCTCTGGTTCTTCTCCTCTGATTTTATTATTCATATCACTGCTGTGATGAGGTAGGTAGAGAGGATTTGTGAGTAAGCCAATTGTGATCTTCCATTGACATGTTATATTTGGTACATAATCAGAAGAATCACATGATTATCAATAGCTTAACTGCTTTGCCTAATTTAATGAGATAAGTAATATTGCTGATTTTCTTGTGACTAATAATTCTTTAATTTTAGGATTCACCATTAATTTAATAAGACTTCCTTGAGAGAAAAACACTACTACATGAAATATATTATCTGTTGTAAGATGCTATACTAGTTTTTAAGAATACAGTAAATATGTCTCATTTTGCTTCAAGACATGTATAACAAACATCTACCTGCTCTCTGAACTCTGGCATATCGGTATAAAGGTATAAAAAAAAATGTAGTATTTAGCCAGGGCTGGCTACATAATTTGTAAGACCAAGTACAAAGTAGAAATACATGCTTCTTGTTCAAAAGCATATTTATAAGTGTGAAAATACAGAGCTTATTCATTTCTTTTTTAATCTCATTCACCATTTGTTATGAGTTTTTTTTTTGCATTTGTTATTTAAGGCCATTCTAAGTAAAGAAAATGCAAATTATTAGAATGAAATTTACTGCTCATCTTCATATTGTGCAGTGCCAATTTTAAATGCAGATATAAGGGCATTTAATTGTTTGCAGGATCACCAAAATTATACAATTCATATTTCATAGATGCATACATATATATTTGTCCTTACCAGGACAATGGAGACTCTATACAAGACTAAATCGCTTATTGTTTTCTTCAACTCTTGATATGTGTACATTTTACCAAAACTCTAAGCTTACGGTTTATTGATTCGTAGGGAAGATTGAAAGATAAAAAAATTATGTGTTGTCCCATCTTTCCCTTTCCTTTTGTGTCATCATTTTCAGCATAAGTGGTTGATTAATACATGGAAGTAACATGAGTAAAAAAGGTGTGATAGGCTCCTTGGTCATTAGTGTTTCTTGGAATACAGTTGCCTTCTTTCTATGTTCTAGTACAAATGGAAAGCATGACTTCAGGAATATAAATGACCAGTTATTCAGTTGTGTAACATGCGGAGTTGTACTTACTTCAAATCCATCTAAACTACCACACAGCTTAAGAATTACATTCTCATGGGAAACTATGAATAATAGATACAAATGGGGCAACTAGGAACAGTGGATGGGTGTATTGAGTATATTCCCTCTCTTCATACACACAGTCCCTTATCCCATCAGACTTTACTTAGAAAAACACAACTTCGATGATAAAAGTATTGAGAATCTCAATGTGACAATAGAACATCAAACCAAATGTGAGACTGTTCTGAGTACTGGGCTTTGTGTATCACACAGCTGGCTCCATATTAGGAAATATAAAATCTTAAGGTACAACATGGCACCTCTTTCTACCTAAGCATATGTGCAGGTAATACTGAGTAGAATTTAAACAGGTCACATTTTAATCAAAGGCAAAGAGCCAATACTCTTGGATCTTTCATATTCACTTGCAATCTTTAAGGAACCTACAGATAGTTTTTCCCCTGCTAATGAAACAAAGGCTAAATATATTTGCTGAGTGACAGCTACATTCTGCTACATCACCAGTGTAGCCTTCATACTTGCCCCAAGAAACACTTTACATGAACTCGATTCCAAAACCATTTAAATCTAAAGCATTTTCTGATCTTCAAATGTAACCAATTCTCCTAGCTTTGATTTCCTGTAAGGCTTTTGATGATTTTCAAGTAACATAAGATATTGACTGTACTCTACCTTGCAATATGTTTATTTTTACATTTGATCTGTAACTCTAATTAAAAGTGTAATTTATTGCAAAAATAAAAAGTTCTTCACTTTGTGGATACTAAGTTACCTACTTTCTTTCCTTATCTATAAAGGGTAACTGAACAAATAACTTGATAATATGCATCTGACTTTATTTCTTCTCATAGCTTATATCTCTTTGTGCCTTAACATCAAAAGTTCCATCTGAATATGTAAGAATCTGTTTCTGGGCTTTCATTAATTACAAAACTAAAATGAGGGCATGAAAAACCAATCATTAATGTATTGAAATGGTATTAAAAACAAAATGTAAGCAAGAGGGCAGTGTCCTCATGCAAGCCGGCATCAATTCCCAGAGCTCTCTCACCCATATTCTTGTCATTCTTAGATCTCAGTTTCAGTTACTTCTCTCACCAAAGCTCTACTTCCAGTATTAGATATTTACATTTAAATCATTCATTCTTACCTCAAGTTCAGTAAGTTCAAAAGCAAATACGTCACTTCAATTCTTCTTCTCTGACTCCTTCCTTTCTCAGTACACACAAGTCTTTAATCTGCCACCCTTGGCTGAAGCCTTGGCATAATGTTTGATTTATTAATTTCATTCAGCTCTTGGGAACAGCCAGCCACCAGAGCTTCTCTTTAGTTCTTGTCTCCTAATGTGCAGAAAAGAGTTAACATAATAACCTTGGGTTGCTCTTCTTAGGAAGACCTGCTTGCAGACTTGGCTCTTGGCTCTTTTCTGGGAGCTTGGACTATGCTGATGTAAAACATTCCTTAAATTGTAGTGATGGCTCACTGTGCCTAGTCTGTTTGTGCCAACCACGCATTTTATGTTGAACACCTGCTTTCCCTTAGGAAGTCTGCAATTTAGCTATGTGCCAGGCAGAGGGTGGCTGAGTGACAAACCACTAATGAATGCCTTGGGTACTTGGTCTCTAATGAGCTTCCCTGTTCAACAACACTTCACACGGATTGCTCCCACTCAGCACTGGGGCAGTTAAGTGCATCCTGTGCACCTCCAGTGGGAGGGGAATCTTGGAAGCTTGAGCCTGGTTACCTCCAGACTCACTTTCCTCCAGACAGCCTTTACCCTCAAGTCATTTTGATCTATATCCTTTTGTGATAATAAATCTTAGCTGTGAGTGTGACTAAATACTGAGTCCTGCTAGTGGATAAATGAACTTGAACTTGAATGTGGTCTCGGGGAACCTTGTGCACATATCACTTGCTATATTTACTATTCCCACTCTTTCTTCTCCACTGTAGACTTCAACTATACCTCATGTGTTTTTGGAACCAGATTCTTAGCTTGTCCCCCTGGCTCCTGTCATTCCATTCTCAAAATAACCTTCTAGATTATTCTAAATATATAAGAGTAGTTTCACTTCTCTCTCCACTTCTCCATTCCTACTGCTTCAACTTTGTCGTAGATTTCTCACTGAGGCTGTTGTCATATTCTCCATCTGTGACCTTCTGGCTTCAGACTTGCACCTAATCAATCCTTCCCATTTTTTCCTAAAATAATTCTTGTAAGATACAGAACTGATCAGGGTGTCCCTCACTTAGAGCCCTACAGAAGCCCTCTGAACTGCCAGCCCCAAGAAATGTCTCAGAAGACATCATCTCTCCAGCCTTATTGTCTGTGAGTCTGGCCTCTTCTGTATGAGCCAGCCGTGAGTGTCAGGCATGCCAAGCCTGCTCCTTGTTCTCAGAGTTTAGTGACAAACTGCCCAATCTCATAAAAATGTCCTTCACATGAAGTAATTAGTGCATTTTTAAATAGTTACTTTAAGAAAACCTTCCTGGTTTCTCATTACCTCAGGAAGAAGAGATCATTTTTCTGAGCTTTGTGGACCCATTGCCTTGCACTTCATTCGTCTGTTTTAGTTTCTGTGTATGTGTGTATTTGGGCGAGCCTATGTCCTTTCCCATAAGTAGACCAGATACCCCACATCATTCTCATCCTTGTGTCAATCATTCTCCAAGTTAGAGAGACATCCTGATGGGCAAGCACACCCCTTCATCATGCAGATTCATTAATACCCAGGGAAAGGAAAACACAAACCAGCAATTTCTAGCAGAAATTCAAAAAAAAATAATAAATAAAGCTGTGAAATAAAATATAGGCAATGCAGATAAGATTTTATTTCTGTCTTTTTCTGATATAGATACATCCTACCAAATATTGTAGAACTATTTTCAATAGATAAATAAGAAGGGTAAATGACTCATGTGTGTTGAGATGAAGTTGTTTAGAACAATGTTTTTATATTATATTATCTGTCACTGTTCAAAGCAGGATGCCAAAATATATATAATAATATAGCTCTGTTACTGAATTGGAATAAATCTACAATATATTGTTATTGAGAGTAATGAAAAAGTATACGGGTATAAATGACCTGACATTTTCATTTCTGTGATCTCATACACATTTCATAAGGTAAAATAATATTTTTTATTTAAAAAGTGCAAGAACGTATAATTTTGGACGAATAAATAAAGATATTCCAGAAATGACAGAAATAGTCTTAGCCATATAGATACAAAATAGCAGTAATAAAGGAAATATAAAAAATATGAATTTTGCTAAGTAAACATAATAAAAAATTGAAATATATTCAGTAACCCTCTGGCACAGGAAGTGGGGTTAGTATTGGTTGACACTGAATTGAGGTGGCATGTGAATTCTTCCCACTGAGTTAAATGTATGTAAATACTGAAAAGTTATGGAAATCATTGAATCCATGAAGTAAGCATCTAAAAGTTTCATATTTTTGCAAAGAGAAAAAATTTTATCTCCTACTGAGATTCCAGAAATACTATAGTTACAACAGCTATTTAAAAAACATGGAGTGGGTGAGAGGATAGTTCAGTGATAGGATTCTCACTTGCCTTCTGCAGCAGACCCTTTGATTCCCAGTCCACGCACTTCCCCCAAAACAAACAAACAAACAAACAAACAAAAAACCAACCAAACAAAAATTCAACAAATGGTGCTGCAAAATGATACTCACATGGAAAAAGAATGAAATGTGACCCTGCCACACAGCATACAAAAAAAAACAAACAAAAAACAACAAAAAACAATGGAGAGTACTGTATTAGCTTGGGTTCTCCAGAGAAACAGAATCAGTAGGAAATATCTGTAGATATAAAATTAATAAAAATGTCTCACATAACTGTGGAAACATAGAGTCCAAAATTTGTGAAGCTGATGACTCCAATGAAGGATCTGAAGGAACTCCACAAGAGAGGCTCGCTGGCTGAAGCAGGAAGAGAGACAGTCTCTTCTGAATCCTCCTTAAAAGGCTTCCAGTGATTAGATTAAATTTCACTCATTGCAGAAGACACTCCCCTTGGCTGATTACAAATGCAATCAGCTGCGAATGCAGCTGACATGATCATGATTTAATTCAATGAAATGTCTTCATAGCAATAGAAGACCAGCACTTGCCCAACCAGACAAATGGCCACCACCACCTGGCCAAGTTGACACATGAACCTGACCATGACAAGTACTATTCATCAGACAAGCCCAAACTTCTTTGTGTACCTCTTATACAATTGATACAGTCTTTCAGTTATAATTATTTCTTTAAATTTAGGTCTATGGCTTAGACCACCAAGACACCTTACTCCACAGACCTCTCTGCTATTGCAGTGAATCAAGGCTACCTAACAAATTTCTCCTGAAGCCACGTGACTTTGATCAGTTGCTAGTGGGTTTCTGGATTGTCATTGAGTGGGATTCTGATGGTCAGTTCAGGATCATTGGGGAATTTAGAGATAAACTGGCAATTAGGGCATGGGATAGGCAAGAAGCTGCTAAGACTCAAACATTTTTTTGTATATGTTCTAGGTTATATACTCTTTGAGGCAGAGGAGTCATTTCTGTTGTACATACCATGTCTAACACAATGTAGGAAACTAATATTCTCAAAACAAATGTGTGGAATGATGAGATAAATAATAAACAAGAAATCCAAATTAACTGTAGTGAGAGAGGGACTTTACTGGCTATTTATGGAACCTCTCATAAGCTCTAAGGAAGCTTGAGCTTCCTGAACAAGAAATCACAGTCAGATCATAATACTCATAAAATTTTGACCAGAATAACCTGAGAATTTCTATCTCAATATCTTTGCCTTACAGGTATCTCAGTGGGTAGGCAAAAGTAGACAAGTCGCTCTATAATAAATCCATAACAACCTTTGTATAATATGGGTTAAATTGTCTTTATTATTTCATTAAAAATACTCTATATTGTAAGAGTAAACTACCATGTACCAGAAATTTAAGGAGAAAGCACTATATGAAATGAGAGCTATTTTGTAATGTGCAAAATCACTCCATCCTTTCTTTTTACAGTGGTATATATGTAAAGATATAAAGGAAGAGTACAGAAAAAATTAGAGAGTAATATGGGCAGGCAGACTACAGAGGGGCTTAAAGCCAGGAAGTTTGCTTTTAGTCTGAGAAAACTTCAAGACATCAGAGGGTTTTGAGCAGCTGATTTGCATAATCTCATGTCTTAAAAAGATCGTTTGATTGCTGAGTTAAAAAGAGACTCTAGGGGTTCAAGTTTGGAAGAAGGAAGATCATTACATGTTCCCTGAACTATTTCAGAAATACGTAGATGAACCTGAACTGCAGCAGGAAAGGTGCTGAGAAGTCATGACATCATAGATGCATTTGGAGGTGGAACTGCCAAATAATATTTTCTGACAGATCAGATGTGGAGTATTAGAAAAAGAGAAGAATCAGAAATTGTTACTAGACTTTCTACCTGAGCAACAGCAAAAATGGAGTTATAATCAATAGAAATGAGGATTTGGGAGTCATTATGGGGAATGGTCAGGGGAGTTTGTTTTGCATATATTAATATTAAGGTGTAGATTAAGCACTCCAGTGGAAATGTGCAGTAGTCAGCTGACAAAATGATACTTGGAGGTTAGAGGAGAGACGTAATCTAGTGACACAACATTAGGCTGTGTGCGTGTATATGTATGCATTTTTTTAAGGTTATGAGAGTAGAGGAAATCAAGTGACTATTAATAGAAAAGCAGAGAGGACCAAGGACTGAGGCTTGCATTATTACAACACTAATGGTCAAGGAGAAAAGGAGAAACCATCAAAAGAGTCTAAATAGAAGCAATCAGTTATGTAGGAGGGAACCACGAGTGTAGTGTTTTCAAAATCAAATGAAGAAAGTGTATTAAGGGTGAGAAATGCTGTCCAGGACTGTGAAAAATGAGGATTGAGCTTGGGTTTGACAATATGGTGGTTAGCTATTGATGATCCTGGAGCAATTCTTGTGTATTGGTAGGGCAAAATAGGTATCCAAGATAGTAAATATCAACAGCTCTTTAAAGAATTTTGTTGCTGTGGGGAGCAATATAGAGGGCAATATATTGTGGTTTAAGTGGGGTGAAAGGATCATATTTTTAAAATGGCAAAAAAAAACAACACAAAACACCATTCTTGCGTGCTGATGGGAATGATCCAGTAGAAAGAGAAATTTCTATGATATAAAAAAAAGGAGGGAAATTGCTGACACTTTGTCCTGAAATAAGTGAGAGGGAATTGTCACAAGTGAATCAGTGGAGATATTTCATGAAGATAGGAGCCACATAGCTCACATTTGCTACAGGGAAGTTAGTGTGGGTTCGGATGCTGGTTGGTTGGGACATTTGCTTGTGGGTGTCTGTGAAAGCTCTCTTTTGATTGAGGCATGGCTATCTGCTGAGAGTGAGGAGTGTTTGAGGAAAAGGCAGCAGGTATGAAATAGTCACATGGGAGAGGGGGCAAGTAAGTGGAAAGGGTGTGTGACATCAAGTACCCACTTGATGTTGATGACCGGGAATTAGATGTAAGACCAGCTAGCATTTGTGCATTTTTATCCACCCCTGGTCAATTGCATTGGCCTGGTGCAGACCAGGCAGAAAGTTTCCAAGGAAGCATAAAGCAATGCAACAGAGGGGCTAGAATTTCACAGACATATGAAATAGTAAGATTATAATTATACTGTATTTGTTTAGATTATGTTGTTTTTTTTTTAATTTCACATTTTATTAGCTTTCCTCTTTTTACCTTTGCATCTTTTGGTCTTTTCACAGTGACATGTTCTATTGATGATGCCACAAAAGCACTTTGAAAATTTGAGTACTACTCAATAGTTTATTTTGTGTGATGATATTTGTGTTGTTTGTCAGTACTTTTTCAGAAACCCGTCCCTCTGTGTTTTGCTCAATTATCCTAAAACGAGGCATGATGTGTCTGACCAGTCTCGGTGTGTGTTATCAGAAGACACTCTGGATACATCACTAGCTGATGATGGGAACTTTTCCACAAGTTCACAGCTGGAGGGAGACAGGTAGGTCTTCATAATTCTCATACTTGTTTCCACTTTTTTTTTTAACCTGTATTACTAGTGGTAATTATTATAACTAACTGTTACTGGAAGATTTTTATGTTTTTTTTTTTTAACTTATGCTCCCATTTCCAGGGGTAAGAAAATTGTTCTTTAGAGCATGTGCTGGTTTGGAATAATGTATGTACCCTAGAAAAGCCACGTTTTAATCCTAATCTCATTTTGTAAAGGCAGCTGTTTCTTCTAATCCCTATTCAGTATTGAATATTTGAAGCCGTAATTAGGTTATCTCCCTGGAGATGTGATTTAATCAAGAGTGGTTGTTAAACTGTATTAGCTGGAGGTGTGGCTGTACCCATTTGGGTGGGTCTTGATTAGTTTTGGAGTCCTATAAAAGAGGAAACATTTTGGAGAAAGAGATTCAGAGAGAGCAGAGCAGAATAACATAGCCACAAGAAGCAGAGTCCACCAGCCTTTGGAGATGAAGAAGGAACATGCCTCCCAGAGAGCTGCACAAACAGGAAGCCAGGGGAAGAAGCTAACAGATAATGCCATGCTTGCCATATGCCCTTCCAGAAGAGAGAGAAACCCTGACCGTGTTCACCATGTGCCTTTCCAGATGAGAGAGAAACTCTGACTGTGTTCGCCATGTGCCCTTCCATTTGAGGAAGAAACCCTGAATTTCATCTACCTTCTTGAACCAAGGTATCTTTCCCTAGATGCCTTAGATTGGACATTTCTGTAGACTTGATATTTTCTCTGCCTTAGAACTGTAAACTAGCAACTTATTAAATTTCCCCTTTTAAAAGCCATTCTGTTTCTGGTACATTGCATTCTGGCAGCTAGCAAACCAGAACAGAGCAGATATGCTAACCTAATACACAGTCATAAAACTTTGCATTACAGAAATGAGATTGAAAATTTTTTTCTGTCTTTTGTATAACCAGATTCTCTTCACTAAAATTCTAAAATACTATTTGCCCATGATTAAACAAAAACATTAATTTGACACGATCCTCTGTGCTGTATGCTTCTCTTAGTATGTTTCTTCAAGGATCAACCACTAAGCTCTTGGCCAGAAGCATAAATTCAGCAAAACATCCTACTGCCGTTCTGCTTGGTCATGTCACATAGTTCCACCTTGAGTATTTTTTAAATTATTTGATTGAGTAAAATAAGCTTATTTATCATTCTTTCACATATATTATGTTAAATATCACTATTATTTTTCAGCTTATGTGCCATTCTTTCCAACATTTTACCTTCTATGAGAATATTATATTTTAATGTTGCAGAACTAGTAAGTTAAAGCATACACTAAAAGCAATTGTTTATACCCAAGCCTTTTGAACATGTGATCATGTTGCTATATCAGGAATGAGTTTTTATTGTGTAGTGTAATTCTGCAGTAAGTTGAGGTGTTTGGGCAAGATCATTGTGGAAAAAACAAACAGTTTTTGGGATGTCTATAGATGCCACTTGATTCAAGTTCTCATCCATTTCTGTTAAATGTTGAGAATGATTTCATTTGCAGAATTGTGACATTCTAACCATGTACAATGATCATGATGAAACTATAAATTAAAAAGTATACCAACTGAAAATGATCTTTTATAGGAAAAGACTCTACTCTACACATTCATTTCACTGTTCTCTAGTGTACAATTTTAAATCATTTGAAAATTTTTAATTTGAAGTGTGTGGACTTCCCAAATCACAAGTGTTTTAGCTCGCTAAAGCTGCTGAAATCCAATATACCAGAAATGGGCTGACTTTTAACAATGGGAATTTATTAACTTGCAACCTTACAGTTCTGAGGCCATGAAAATGTCCAGATCAAGCCCATATGGTAAGGCCCATGGTGACCTCTGTGGTCTCTCCCTTCTCTTCTGGATTTCCTTGCTTCCAGTTTCTGGCTTCAGAGCCTTCCTCCCTGTTTCTTTGGCTTCCTTCCTCAGCTGTGTCCTTCTCTCTGTTACAGGTCTTTTTCTAAATTTCATCTTCATATAAAGGACTCTAGGAAGTGAATTAGGACCCACTTGGGGCACAACAAATATAACCTAATCAAAAGGTCTCACCCACAAGAGGTCTAAAGCCACAGGAATGAATTAGCTTGAAAAGTATGATCTTTTCTGGGGTCCATAAAGACTCCAAACCATCCACAACCAGAACCTCACGATTGTAGTGGACTTTAATCTTCATAAAAGGAGGCTTGTATTAGATGCATTTTTAATTATTTTGTTTTGTTTTGTTTTGTTTTTGTATGGGCAGGCACCAAGAATCGAAGCCAGGTTTCCGGCATGGCAGGCAAGAATTCTGCCTGCTGAGCCACCATCGTACTGCCCTCATTTATTTATTTATTTACTTTACTATTATTATTTTTTTGTATGGGCAGGCACCGGGAATCGAACCCGGGTCTCCAACATGGCAGGCAAGAACTGTGCCACTGAGCCACCCTTGTTCACCCCAACCTTACGAATTTTTATTGTAGTAAAATATACATAACATAAAAATCACTTTAACCATTTTAATTTGACAATTTTTTTATATTAAGTACTTTGAGAATACGGTGCTGCTTTCACCAGAATCTTTTTCAAGATTCTTTTCAACATGCCCATTTAGCAAAAGCTCCCCAACTCCCTCCTCCCCCCATTCTAATGATCATTATCCTGCTTTCTGTCTCTATGAATTTGCTTATTCTAACTATTTCATTTAAGGGAAATACACAATATGTGTCTTTTTGTGTCTGGCTTATTTCACACAACAGAATGTTTTCAAGTTTCTTCCGTGTAGCAGCATGTACCAACATTTCACTTATTTTATAGGGTAGATAATATTCCATTCTATGACTATACTGTATTTCATTTAGCCATTCATCTTGTTGATGGACACTTGGGTTGTTTTCACTTGTTGGCAATTGTAAATAATATTGCAATGAACATCGATGTACAAATATCTGTCCAAGTCCCTGCCTGTAATTTGTTTTAGTATCGCTAGGAGTGGAATTTCTAGGATGCTTTGATGTATGTGTGCATATGTGTGTGTGTTGTTTCTTCCTTTCTTAGTTTTTGATTTGAAATATTTTTTCACTCTGATATCTCATTTATGGTTACTGTGTTAAGAGATTTTATTTCAAAGGTTCGGAGTCCCCTGAACACAGGTATTTTTCATGAAGCCTAAGCATGACAAATGATCTCAGTAATCTATGCATGATTCTAGAGAAATAACAGCCAAAGCCTTAATCTTCATAAATTCAAGTTAACAGACAGATTAAAATGAAAGATAGGCTATATACTATTCAAAATAAAATTACATAGTTCAATTTAACCCATCATCTCTACCCAAAATAAATAAGCAAACAAACACGTCTGCTCTATGATGATGTGATAGTGTATTTCTAGATGAATGCTGTAGAATAATTTTAAGACAAAAGGATAATTAAGTCCTGTTATGTTAACTTGTTCTTCTAATTAGTTTTCCTGTGTAAGAGACCACCCCACTTTTTTTTGCATTAAATGAGCATTTCTTTATGTTCAGGGATTCCATGGCTCAGAAATGTGGGTAGTCAACTGTGAGGATGACATTTCCCTGTCCTATGATGAGTGGAGTCACAGCATGAAAAACTTTAATGGTAGAGCCTGGAACATGGAATACCAATACCTATGGGTTTCACTTCCGGAAGGTTTTCTACTCACTGGTCTGACACCTGGGCTTGGGTTACCTGAAGACTGCTGCAACTAGGATGTTTATAAGAGTGTCCAGTGAGGGCTTTCGTGTGGTTTGGGTGTCCCATAACATAGGTGCAGGGTTCTTGGAGAGGGCCTCAAGAAAGGGAGTATCCTGATATCACCAGTAGCAGTTATGTGACTTTTTCTGAGCCTGAAATGTTGCAATTTCAAATTTGTCACACGCTATTGTTTGCAGCAAACACCAGCTCACCTGGATTCAAGGGGAGGGGCAATAGTGCTGCAGCCATCTTTGGAAAATACAATCAGTCATACTTCGCATATTATTATCATCTTGCTCCATTGCCCAAGAATGCATGGTCATATTTGTACAAGCAGCACATATACATACAAAATCATGTCAATGCATATAGCGCAAATCTACTGAAATCTACCTCGGATGCACTGATACTGCTACCTGGAACTTGGCTTCTACTTAGAATATTATGAATGATAATGTAAGGTGGAAATTCATATTCAATTATATTATGACAGCAGTTTTCTTGAGCATGTTAACAACAAGTTCAAAGCAAAATTATAGTATTAAAGATTAAATTCAGAGCCAATTATCTTTGTTTAGACACAAGTGGTGAGAGAGCTTTTAAAGGGAAAATGAAAGGCATAGGTTGTCATGATAGAATACTGTGTGTTATTTAAATATTAAGATGGAGTTGAGTTAAAATATAAAATGTTTATGCAATATTACCTTCTATATTAACTTTGAACTAGTGTTACAGCAAATATTCAAAAAAAAAGAAGAAACTTACAATTATAAAAAATATTACTGTTGACTTCTCTTTGATCCAGGACATGAAGATTTTCTTTGGAATAACACAGCTGGGATCTCTGCAGAGGTCAATTTGCTTTTCCTAGCCATCGTTTTCCAGTTTACTACATGAGATGTTTAAGAAACAAAATATGTGACGAACATGAAATGCAGATAAATAAATAGAATTCTATTATCATATCTATTTTCATTTAGCTAAGTAAAAGTCTCTTCTTCATTAGGAAAATTTCTGCTCAGCACTTATAAATCACAAAAGTTTATACATGTGATTATATGGTATGCAAGAATATAATTTATTTGATGAAGTAAAGAGCTAAAATATATTCATTAAGATTAAAAAACTGTCATTTTGATAACTGCCTAAAACAGTTCACCTATTAAAATGTTAGGAGTAACATAAGTATATAAATTAAACTATCATTCAATTATGTATGTTGATGACAGCTAACCATTTTAAATAAATCCAAAATAATAAAAATGTTCTTATGCAGGAACTTTTACTACTCTGTTCTGAAATCTGTGTGTATTCATTGTTAAAGTTATGTAGATATCTACATTGATTGAAAGAATATTTATCTCTTCAGAACTAAATTATCCATAACAAATCTTTGACATGGTACTGATTTGTTGCATCTGATGAGGCCAAAAAAATCAATTGGTCCTATTACTTTGCAGCTATACTCTATTATAGTATTTATCATGGTACATTATTTAGCTCATTTATCTGTTGTAGCATCGATTTGTTCATTGACAATAAAGTTCATTCTTTGAAAAATGTTTGCATACCCATATTAGTGCTGTAAATAATAGTATCCTACCAATAAAATGGACATTCACTCAAGCTAATCAATTGGTTGAATAAATAAAAGAGTGAAGGTTAGTTCACTTCTGAAAAATTTATATAATCTACAACCAAATTTTCTAGAGTTTTTCTAGTGAAATTAACTATATTGAATTAGTTGTTATGACTGTGATGGTTAATTTGATGTAACAACTTAATGAGAATATGCTGTGTAGTTGTTTAGACAAATACTGGCCTGGTTGTTACTGTAAAGTATTTCATAGATGGAATTAGCATTTACATTCTGTTGACTTTAAGGAAAAGAGATGCCCCCAGCAATGTGGGTTGTCTTCATTAAATTAGTTGGAGGTCTTGAAATTGATATCTGAGCATTTCAAGAATCTGAAAGAATTCTGCCTTGAGACTACAACCTCTATTCCTCTTTGGCAACACTGAAAGACTCTAGCTAAAGACTTCCACAATGTTTCTCCCAGATTTTCACCCTCCAGCCTGTTCCATGAAATTCAGACTTGCCAAAAATAAAGAGGCTAGAAAATGAGGGATATTGTAAGCAATATAGCCTGAATGAGAAATCCACTTAAATATGCCTGAATTCATTTAGCCGCAGCTTATTTTTGTTTTGATTTTTTAAGTCTTATTTTTTTAAAGTTAAGAAAATAAGAAATGCAGAAAAGTTGAAAAATTAAAGCAAAGTATTGCCATATACTTTTCCCAGATTATTCTTCTAATGCTGACTGACTTCTCTCTTTTTGTATATGCGTATATACACAAATACATGTACGCAAACACACACACATCAATGATAAAGTAAAAAGAAAGGGAGAGAAAAAAGGAGGAAGAGGAAGGGGGAGAAGGAGGAGGAGGAGAACGTGGAAGAGGAGGAGAAAGGGAAGAAGAAAAAAGAAAATGATGGAGGAAGAAGAAGAAGAGGAAAGAGGGAAAAGGAGGAAGACAATGAAGAAGAGAAAAGCTACACATAAAAGCTACAGGCATTACGGTCCTTCATCTAGATATATCAGTATTTATTTCCTAAAATTAAGGATAATTTCTGTCATAACAACAGTTCAATTATCAACATTAGAAAATTAAGGTTGATACAATACTCTCTAATCTATAAACTTTATTCAAATAATGCCAATTACCCCATTGCTGATACCAAAATCTGAATTAGTCAAGGTTCTTCAGAGAAACAGAACCAACAGGATATATGTGTGTGTTATGTATGTGTGTGATTTATTATAAGGAACTGGCTCAGGAGATTGTGGGAGCTGGCATCCCAATTTTGCATAGCAGGTCAGAGGCTGGAAATTGCAGAAGGAGTGTTTATTAAAGTTTGCAATCCAGATCGGCAGTGCAGGCCAAGGAGAACAGGAGGGTTTAGTCTTAGAGTCAGAATTCCTTCTGATTTTTGAAAGTCTCAGGTCTTGCTTTTAAGACCTTCAACAGATTTTCTGAGCCACCCATATTGCTGAAGACAATCTACTTATGTCAACTGAATGTAAATGTTAGCATCTACAAACATTTCCACAGTAACAACTAGACCCGTGTTTAACTAAACAACTGGACCCCATAACCTAGCCAATTGACATATAAAGATAACCATCAAATATCCCATTAGATTACCCAGTAATAGTCATTTTTCAGTCATTTGATAAGCTAGGTTTGTAACAGATACTCAATGAGAATTTATTTTTTGTTTTTACCTTCTAGCAACAACCTCTACGTATCTCACTAACATTATCTTCACCCATTCTAGACTTTAGCCCCTTGGCCCATCCTGATCTTCTAAATGATCAACACATTTTATTATTTATTGAAGTTTTCTCAATAACAAATCTTGTGGTTTCCAAATACTGGGATTTTCTCAGTTGTAAAGTGGCATTCTTTTCCCACTGGATACTCTAGCATGCTGCTGCTTAATGCTGCATTGATTTGTTCTTTGAGTTTTATAATACCTTATTGTGATTACTGATGAGTAACAAATGTTGATATTATTGGAGCAATTTCTTTAAATATGGGTAAATGAGGCAGACAGTAGGTAAACCAAAGGATAAAGTGGATTTAGTTACATAAAAGTTATGATAGAAATCAACTAGTATTGATCTAGAACCTTTCTAATAGAAAATTTTGGTTGAACAAATCAATTAATATATAGTTAATGAGCTGCAAAGCTTGGAAGAGTTGGGGTTACTTCGCAAAAATTAAGTTTTATTTGCAGTAAAATTTATATTTTGGAAGATTTCAAAACCCTTCAATGTTGTTCCATCACTCTGAATTAAATGTAAATTCTTATTACTTTGAATGTGTTTATATTCTATTATATAATAACTTCATATCCAATTTTTGGGTGTCTACTTTATCTAAAGAGACATAGAGATGGCTCCTGAACATAATCCCTACATAGCACAGAGACATAATTTGAAGATAAATAATTAAAATAAGTGCTAAACTGAAGATACATTTAAGGAAAACACATATGTCTCAGCATATGGTTCTGTTTGGGAGCAACCGGGAAAAATACCCAGAAGAGGTGGTTTTTGAGCCAAGTTGGGATGGAAGAAAAGGAGCCCACCAGGAAGAAAATTCTGGATAGGAGGAAAAAACGGACTTATCACAGAAGAGACAAAAAGTACAGTTCAGTGTGGTACAGAGTGCACTGAAGTAAAGGGAACAGATGGGAAAGAGGTTGAACATTTATGTGGCAGTTAGATTGAGAAGGCTTTTGCTACCTTCTAAAAAAAAATCCAACTTCCTTATTTCCTTCCCCTCTCCCTCCCTCTCTCTCTCTTTCATTTATTTATTTTTACAAGGAGCCATCTTCTTTTCTGTTTCTTAAACACTCCCCAACCCCCTACCCTCTACCCTAACCTTCCCCTCCTAACTCCTAATCTACTTTCTATCACTGTGAATTTACCACTTACAGTCATCTCTTGCAAGTGATATCTTACAGTTTTCATCTTTAGTGTATTGCTTGTCTCATTGAGCATAATGCTTTCAAAGTTCTTCGATGTTGCATTATGTCCCACAACTTCATTTTTACTTATGGCTGAATAATTGACCATAGTTTGTTCATCCTGCTTGGCATTCATTATGTACCTTGGATTTATATATTCATATCTTTCATCATATTTGGGAAGTTTTCTTCAAGTATTATCTCTGGTCTTTTTTCTCTCTTTCCTTCTAGGACTCCTATGATGCTTACATTGGCATGCTAGTGGTCCTACAGTTTCCTCAGGCACTGTTAATTTTTTTTCATTCTTTTTTCTTTTTATACCTCAACCTGGACAATTTCAAATCTTCTGTCTTCGAATTTGTTGATCCTTTTTTCTGCCTCCTTTCAATCTGATCTTGCATCCTTCTATTGAATTTTTCACTTCAGACTGAACATTTAAGTTCCAAAATTCCCATTTGTTTCTTCATTATAATCCCCATGTCATTATTGAAATTCTCATTTTGTTTTCCTGATTTCCTCTAGTTCTTTGTTCATATTTTCCTTTAGTTTATTGATCCTATTTATGATAGTTATTCTAAGGCCTTTGACTAGTAATTCCAGAGACTGCCCTTCTTCTGGGATATGTTCCATTGAATTCTTTTTCTCCTGTGACTGGGCCAGACTTTCCTATCTCCTTCTATCTTTTTAAATTCTTTTGCTGAGAACTGAGCATTCTAAGTATTATGTTGTGGTCAACCTGGAAATCTACTTCTCCCACTCTTCTGTCTGCTAGACTAAGAACAAGAAAAGAAAAAAAAAGAAGGAAAAATTTACTAACAGTCATGCAAAACAATGAAATGTGCCGCCTCTCCAAGACTCTTGTTATGTGCTGCTGGTAAACCAGAAGCTGCTGTTTTCAAGGCCCAAACCTTGGCCATTATCCCTGCTTAACCCTCAGGGATCACGGGAGTAAAAATATAAAACAGGGAAAGAAAAAAGAAGAAGAAGAAGAAAGAAAAAAGATAAAGAGGTGCTCGGACTCTTTATGTCCCTGTAGATGTTAGTGTAAGGTCACAAGTCACTGCTTCTCAGAGAAACCGGGTGAGCATCTGTAATGGCCCCTCAGGGATCTACCAGACCAAACACAGGAAAGAGAAAGAAGAAACCCAGCCAATGAAGAAGTGCTGGAGTCTAGCTCTGCCTTCAGGGTTGGCCAGACCAGGAACAGCCCACATACAGAAGGAAAAAAGAAATAAGAGCACTAGGTCTTTAGGTGGGAGGGTGGAAGTGCTATTGCCCAGAGGACTGAAACTGCGGCCAGCTTCCAGGCATGGATGCCCTGGGCTGACCTCCCCCTCAAACCCCATTGTTAGAGGAAGTTTCCTCTCCAGGCTTTGCACTCTTCCCGTTGCTTTCAAAATATGTGCTCCATTGCTGCAGCTGCAGCATTTTCGGCAGCCACCTGGGGCTGATCAGTGGGGGCTGGTCACTGGTTCATGCTTTCCTTCACAAAAGCTGAACTCCCAACAGTCTCTTGCTTCCTCTGGCTCCCCTGTCTTATTCTAAATGTCTATTCTGGTTCCAGGGTTACCACCTAGGTTATTCCAGTCTCTTCCCAACTCATTTCATTCCAGATGCCATTTTGTGCCTGCGCTATCACAAATTACTATATCAAACCAGTTGCATGAAGAGACTTGAGAAATGACACATCCTTTACCTTCCTTTAAAAAATGAAGGAGCAGAGCTCAGAATATATTCACATACTCAGTTTCCCTCATTTCTTAGATATAGGGTAGGATAATATACACACTTTGTTTTCCATCTTGTCTTTTTGCACTCAATACCATTTACTGATACATAGATATAGAGATATTTTTCAGTAGTTTTCATAGCTGCGGAGTACTCCTTTTTTGAGAATGCACCAAGACCTCTGTCCCTGGTTCCCAGTTTATCTTTTTGCACTTAATACGATATACTGATATATAGATAGATATAGAGATTTTTTCAGTAGTTTTCGTAACTGCAGAGTACTCCTTTTTTAAGAATGCACCAACACTTCTGTCCCTGGTCACATATTTCTCTAGTTTTTGCTATGACAGACATTGCTGCAATAAACAATTCTTTGCATATATCATTTAGTTTTCTGCCAGTTTTTCTTGAGGATAGATTTCCAACAAATGTGTTGATGAGTCACATGCTAAGTTTTATCTAATTCCTCTCTCACATGAAAATGCAGAAAGGTATGCAAATGTATAGCTAAGGTAGTATACTATTGCTTATTGGACTTCACTATTTTAATCCAATAACTATATCTCAGTCTAGCTTCAATTTGCAGTTATCTTATTATGAGCAAGGTTGAGCATCTTTTCATATACTTAAAGGCAACATGTTTATTTTTCCAGGACCTTCCTGTTCATATATTTTACCTATTTTCCCATTTCCTTGGTAAAATTTCCCATTGTAATTTTTTCCACTGAAGCTCATTATGTGTTAGGAATGCTAATTCTTTGTGTAAGTAGCAAAAATATGTATTTTTTCTGATTTTGTCCATTGTTGGATTTTTTCTTCTTCTCCTTTCCTTACATTAGTTTTGATCATACCAAAGAGGGTTGTTGGTTTTTTTCTCCTATCCATTTGTCAAATGCATCAATTTTTTCATTATTGCATTTGGATTTTAGGTCATAGGAAAAAGTTCCCCACTTGCATGTTTTATAATTTTACCTTGTGCTTTCTTAGCACCTGTAGAGTTTCATTTTTACACTGGAAGTTCTGATGCATGTGGAATTTATCCTGTGAAGAATATGATAGCTGATTGTTGTCCTTGGCTCAACTAGATGTCCCAAAATTGACTCAACAGTGTGTTGCTGGAATATACCCTACTTGTACGTAATATGATTTCTTTATTGTGCTAATCAGTGCCACTTTACTTATTAGTGTGTTAGTGGGTGATTTATTGCCATTTGCTAATGTTTCACTTGAGGGGAAGGGTTTCCACTCTTTTCTCCAATAATAGTAGGCAATATTGGAATAAATGGTTCTAGTTTTACTCTCTGTTTTCTGCTCTGTTAAAGAGGAAGGGTTGTTAACCAGATTGGGTTTCATTACCAGTGATGAAAGCAATAATCCAGTTCCAAAATGCATGACTCTTGCTGACTATTCCATGTTGGGTACCTCACCTTCCCATTTCATTTCAGGCATGATGCAGCATTCACATTTTAGAACTCAGTAAGTTATATCAGAAAGAATATCACCGATACACTAAGGTTTTTTTCTCTATTTTGTATGCTGCTCTTTCCAGTAAGTCTCAGAAGTAGACAGATCCCAGTTTTAATACCAGTTGTCACAAAAAAGGCCAAAGATAATTGGATAATTGTTACATTGATAATGTATATTAACATTGATAATGTATATTAACTCATGATTCCTGGCCATAAGTAAGGAGGGTACAGTTTGAGCTTTCAGTTTTCCATTTGTAATAACATTTCATTATAGCTTTTAGGTTATAATTTTTAAAAACCTTGAGAAAGGAGTCATTCCACAATATGGTACTATTTTGAGCTCTTCTTTGACACTGTGTTGTGAAAAGAGAAAAGATGGACTACGTAAACTTTACAGCATCTGTGACTTTTAAACCCTAATTTAAAAAGCTTCAAGATAGATATAGAGGAGAGTTCTCATGAAGCCTTTTATGGATGGACTTTTAGTATTAGGTGTAGGGAATTGATGTGTCTTGTGCAGAAATTCGCGGGGAGTTCTGGTCTGTTTCATATGCTAAAACCAAGTAAATCCTTGAGTCAAGTTTAAAATTCTCAAGGACCACAGAAGAAAGCTAACAATCGTATGAATTCAGAAGCATGAAATTCATGATGCTAAAATGTTTATGGGTGTGTGTAGAGCTATTTCATGGAATTAGGGTAAAATGGAGGAGAAACTAGAAAGCAAGGAAGTTTTGATAGGATGTATTTTCATAGTCAATCAGAAATCATTGTGTCAGGCTTTGGTGTACACTAGTCTGTCACTCTGTTAGAGGAATCATGGTACTCTTTTCATTTTCAGATTTAATATGGTTTAATTGCTGGTTCTCCTGGCATTCCCCTGATTCTTTCAACAAATGGCTTAAATAATTTAGCCAAATTAACTTTTATTTCAGGATCAAAGTTTTCCAGTATATTCCATTTCTTAGAAGAGAAAAATTAATCATTCTGTCTTTGCAATAAAAATTTGTTTAGTTTCTTCTGATAGTTAAACTAGAATCCTGAATGTATTTAAATCTTGAAACTCAATTAAAGTAGTCCTTAGTTTATGCTACTAAAAATATATTGTGCAGATCGCATTTTTCGGAATTCTAAAACATTGTAAAATAGTAGGAAATTCACCACCGAAAGAAACCAAAATTAAAATCCTCTCTTAAATTGAAGTAGTAGCTTCTCCTTTCATTAACTACACCTGGGGAAGCATTTGTCACCTCATAAAAACTACTTCTGGACTAATTTAATTTTTTTCAATTTTATTCACCAGTGACTTACGCTTGGAATACAGGATAAAACAATTGAATTCATCTAGTGCCTAAAGCTGCTTTAAAAGTACAGTTAGATATCTCTGGTGCAATTAAGATGCGTTCATTTATTTCATTATTTACTTGTGTCTCTTTTTAACAGTAGGTAAGTGAATCAGGGAGAAAATAATCTGTGTTAGAAAAAAAAAACACAGAGTTCCTGAAAGCCGCCACTAAATGCCATGATTTACCCCACCTTGTCCTCTCGTCCTGATTGGGGCATTCTCAGTTAAGAATGTATCCCACTCCAGCTGCTGGTTCAGAAGGCATATAAGTGAAATATGATACATCATTTTTCGGAATGTGCAGTTTATAAACAACCTTTCATTGTACATAAGATGTGTGAAGGACCTTTTGTCCCATTACCTGATGAAAAAATTTGCTTCATGATAACTTTAGGGACAAAAAGTGAGTGAAAGAACAGGTAGGCTAACAAAAACATTGTTAAGTAAACCAATTACCTGCCTACCTTGGCAGCGCTGGGAGTGACACTGTCCCTGAGAAATGATAGGAAATTTTGTCATAAGTTAAAAATGTAAGCGGGACTTTCCTAAAAAAGAAAAAAAGACCCTGAAAAAAATTGCAATTTAAGCAACAATTGAAAATTAGCAGGTTTTGGTCCAGTAGAGATAACCTGTCAGAAATAGAAAAATATGCTATAATAAGCAATTTGTGATCATTCCCCTTTTTGTAAAACCCTCCTTTGTAACATAAAACTTAAATTTCAGCCAATTATTATAACTTCCCCCTTTGGAAATCTCCTAATTGCATTTCTAACCTAAGGTAACTTGTAAACTATTTCGAGACTCTTCAGTTTAAGATCTTCCTGCTTAAACAGTTTTTCCTCCAAGAAACCATTTATATTGATTATTATTGGTGATTCAGTTTCATTCAACAAGCATGGGGTATGACTTACCTTCATTTTACACTTGTATTCCTCATACTTCTATGAAAAGCATACTGAAGTCAGTAAACAAAAAAGTTAGTACAAGGTAATTAAAATGAGTGTCAATTTGGGTGACAATAATATGGAATTCAAATACAGAAATCCCTCAAGTAAAGTATATTTTATAGTTTATTAATCAAATTAAATAAGCCAAGAAGGAGCAAATGAAAAAAACTAGCCAATATATTCTCTACTTACTGGGTATATAAAAAGTGAATTTTAGAAACTCTATACAAGTTTCAGTGAAACCTATTTTATACGAATTTCATGCACCCAATAAGAGGCTATACTTAAGAATGTAATATTTCATTGACATAGCTTTTATGTAAGTCCTTTATAATTTTTTCATCCTCTTTTTTGAACTTGGCAATGTTAAGAACAGTTGGAGGTTGTGCTTTATGTTGGCAGACTTTCAAAGGTAGAAGAGTGTTTTGGCAGGATTAAAAAGGCATGAGTGAACCTGGAAAGAAGAACAAGGTATTAAATGCAACACCCCTTGATTTTCTTTGGCATAATAGTTCCTAGGGTGTAATTTTAGCAACTTGAAATATAGGGTCTAATGCAAGTTCGGTGTTTAATTCCAATAAAATATCACTTAACATTTATTTTTAGAAAGGCTATTTGATAATAAATTTTTCTCACCTTTTCTTTTCTTTTAATACAATGGATAATTGGGTTAGGTTAAGCCCAGAAGTATCCTCTCAGAGACTATTTTTATTAGCAAATCATTCAGCCTCCTCCTTTCCAGGTTTACCCTTCACTCATTATCCAGACTGGTGACATTTTTGAGCAATAAGTGTCACGGCTGTTGTAAACTTACTAAGGAGGCAGGGGATAAGACAGACTAAAGACCATTTCAATAGGTGACCTCGGTGAGACATTTTAATTCAATTTCAAGCAGAGAAAACTTTCATAATTGTAAAGGACTAATGAGATAGCCTGTGAACACAGACAGCCAAGGTTTTAGCTGTGAAGTTGAGAAGAGAGATTAGATGGCAGTCTCCAGCAAACATGAAGTCAAAAGAAGGTGTTGATTTTTCATTTGTTCTCTTTAAAATGACAAAGGCTCAAGCATATTTAAATTCTTTATTGAAGGACCCGTGGGGAGAGAGAGAGAGAGTGACCATTCAGGATTGAGAAAAGATGAAAAAGAGATCCTGTTCCCGTGATGGTTTGAAAGTTTTATGGACCCCATACAATTATGTTTTTATGACTAATCCCTTCCTGTCTGTTGAACCTACTGTGGATGGGAATTTGATTAAGTTATCTCAGTTGAGGCATGCACCAGGTGCATCTTAATCCTCTCCCTGGAATCCTATATAAATGGGATAAATACAGAAGACAGAAGACAAACAAAAAGACACAGAAGCTGAGAGAAGAAGCCACACAAATAGGGAGGAAGCCACTGAAGCCAGAAGTTTGAAGCAAAGAGACCCAAAAAAGGAGGGAGAGACCATAGATGCCACCATGTGCTGGTGACATAGGAGCTAAGGATCGCCCGCAGCCTGTCTTTAGGAAGAGGGTATTGTTTTGATGATTCCTAGATTTGGATATTTTCATGGCCTCAGAAGATATAAGCTTATAAACTAATAAATCCCCACTATGAAACCAACCCATGTTATGGTATCTGCATTTCCAGCCTATTATCTGGTATCTGCATTTCAGTAGCTTTAGAAACTGAAATAGTTCCTAAAAATGAAAGAATGAACTTCTTATTGAGCTCATAAAATGTATTTGCTTAAAGACAAAAAAAGACACTTCCACTGTAATAGGAAAGGAGATATAATATTTTAAATACCTAATAGAATATTAAATTTAATTTTACAAAAAAATTTGAGCTCTAAAATCTCAAGATAATATTAGAGGTTAAAGAAAATCTAAAAAGAGTTTGCTTTTTTGAGAGATTTGTGTTAGCCTACAATGCAATACAGTTTCTAGAAGAAGAAAAGATGAGGAAACATTTCCATCTCCGGCTCTTCCAGAAGAAGACTAAAAAACTGCAAATTTTTATATAGGACATCCTTGATAGCTAACCAGGAGGTTGTCTGGGCAGAAATGTCCAAGGATATCCTTATTCCTTCCCTTCTCTTGAAAGAAGTAAAAGTATATATTCATATCTTTAATGAATTTAGAGTTCCCAATACCAGGAATATAATCCTACCTGCTGGTTTACATTTGACATATATTCTATACAATGAAAATAAATAGGTTTTGTTAACATGCTAATATTTGCCTATATCCTTTTACCAAGGCATATATAAAGAAATGACACTAAATTTTGCACCTTATTTAATCTATCTTATAGGTTCAAAATGTATATTCCCTTGAATCAATGGACAAAAATAAAATATATGCACAATATATTCACTTATGTGGATTATTTGAAAATTCCTAAGAATATTTGTGGACAATGAAGAGGTACAACAATACAGTGAACTTTTGATGTACTTTCTACTGAACATGGATATTTCTGCCATTGTATAGTTTATTTTCCAAACAGATTTGTCTCATTGTATGTATATTCTGGAATGTATGTGACTACATTGATCTCTCACACTTCAGGAACATTTCTTTTCATCTTTGTTACGTGTGAAATTATTGCGTTTCTTGACAAAAGCCTCCAGCCTTAACATACAAGCTTAATCTTGAGTAAAATCTGAATACTTTATGAGATGCTAATTTGAAGATATTCTTCAATTTCATAAACTTACATTGTGCCATGGATATATTCCCATCACCAAATATAATTTGGGCATTTGTGATCAGAAAAACGTATGTTTTATCTATGGAGGAATTATCATTACTTTACAACATAAAGTAAGTAGAGATTTTTTCCTAATGATCTTTACCATTATTACAATTTATTTCTTAACCATCTGAATTTGAATGGCAAGGATCTGGTGGAGATGTAGCCTATTTTCTATACTGTAGTTCACGACTACAGCTTATGTGTGGAAGTATAATTTTGCCCCCACACTATATGCAGGGAATAACCAAGACAATGTATATTAAACCATCTGCTAGAAAAGGAACTCAAGTGATAGGAGGTACAATGGAAGCTCAGGAGTCCCAGTAGGCCCATATGATCTGGTAAAGACAACATAGAAAAATATGAGCATGAGGGGTTGTTATATGAGAGGTGAGAACTAATGCCGGTGGAGTCAGTTCAAGGGACATTTCAGAAAGCTTTGGACTTTCTCAAACTATGGAGTTTAGGGTTATGGATATTCTGTTTTTTCTTACATGGAAGACATGATTGCTACAAAAAAAAAGTGAATTTTTATCATGATATACAGTAATCACACTGGGCTTAACATTTCCAGAAGTGGATACAGTGGAAAGAATTTTTAAATAAAAATCCTGGCAAATTTACTGTTTCCTATAATCAGTATTAGGAATTCCAACGATGAGGTATACCATTAGAACTCAGTAATTTGTCATTTGTCTATGGTCAGATGTCATTTGGATTCTAGTTTTGAGAACCACAGTAAATAGGTTTATAGATGTTTTGATATCAGAGATTTCACACATAGGCTTATAATGAGACACATGGATGATGGAAGTAAAATTACATTTAGCTGAGGAAGGCTACAGAGCATCTACTTACATGGTTTGAGTTTTACTTACAACTTACCATATGCTTGGTCTCTAACAATCTGTCACAGATAAAAATTCATTTGTAATCACTCACATTTGCTTAAGCATAAAGAACATATATCTAGAAATTGTTTGATGACAACTAATCATAATGAAAAACAGCAATTTAGAGAACACTAAGTTTGAATTGAAGCATGCTCTCTGCTTTAAATGGGATTTTTTGAAAGAACAGATGGGACACTTTTCTGAAAAAGGCAGTAGCATTCACTGAGCTTCATGGTCTTTTTGCCATTTAGTGCAATATAGAGGTGGTTCCGTGGGAAAATGGGAGAGAGCATATTGTCAGCAATGCAATAACCCCAGATGGAATAGCCTCAGAATAAAGGATGAAAAGGAAATAAGAGCCACTTGTGTTCTTTTAGAGAAATCATGAAAAGTTCTAAAATTCAATACCCATACCCATTCGGCCTGTGGGGTTGTTGCTGGTTCTGGAGAATAAAACTTCCTTTGTTTGATATTTACAATGAACTTTAAAAACAGGGCAGACAATAATTCATAATTATATGGGGAGGTGATTAAAGCACTGGTTCTGTATCTTGCTGCAATTCCCTCTTTCTCTACGCACTCAGGTAAGTGATTGAACTTCCCTGGGCATTGATTCTTCATCTGGAAGACAGGAAGATTGAAATGGCGTCTATTAAAGAGGGCTGATGTGTGAATTAAATGACATGATACCTTGTAAAACACTCAAAACTTTTCACTGCATAGAGTAAATGTTCAACAAATGTGTGCTCATATTAGGAATAGATTTCCTTACCTGAGGAAAGACATTTAGCACCTTTTTCGACCTGGCTTATTGCATGCTACCCTCTGGAACTGGTACTGGAATGGCTTCCATAAATGGATTTATGGTCCACTGTATAAATAAAAGGAGATACACTTATACCCAAGCTCTCCAAATACATTCTAAACTTTAAGCATCTGAAGATGGCACCACATCTTTGGTAAATACAAGCAAGAGCCATAATCAAGACTTGTTTTTTGGTTCTGGTAAGAAAGCAATTGTTTCTGAAGACATCCTCCTACATTGCAACATCAGTGCAAGACCTTACTAGTTGAACAAGTGCCTTTATTTTAAAGTGCTTACAAGATGGAAAAGCAGGGACATTCTCTTTACTTATCTCTACTATTAATTGATTAACTTCATAATTCTTAAACTCATTTAAGATGGTCCAATTTGAAGACTGCATCTCTACTGCAGGAACCATTAAAAGGCAGTTGTCCATTATACCCAGTAAAATTCTGACATCAGGAAAAAATGGAGATCCAAATTTTTTCAATTATGTAAAATGCAGATTTATTATCATAAGGTTAAAGGGGAAATGATACTTTTTTGTTAGTATCTATTATGATTAAAAAAACTCATTAGAAATGAAAATTGAAATGTAGTGCAACGAGTAACAACAAATAACCTTATTCTGAACTGAGAAAATCCAAATAATGAGGTAGTTGCCATTTCCTTACCACGTTTCCCCCAAAGGCTGAGTTTAAACCCAACTGCAGTTGACAACTAGGGTTGACCAGAAGACAGAGACTAATGGTGTATTTCCATAATTGAATTTGCCTTTTTGTGGATTTTACTGCATGTTTAAATACAGCCCTTCTTGAAGGTACATGGGCAGTGGGAAACATAAGCATCCCCTTTCAGAGATACACAAATATGAAGCTGATTTTACTGTTACTATGGCATACATCATGACATTTTCATAAAATTTTCGGTGGGAAAACCAAATTATATTGCAAACAGCCATATAATCTTTATATCCTTCTATTACTAGCATTTAGCTTTGGTGTAGTGCCTTTATTATAATCAATGAAAGAATATTACAATGCTACTATAAATTATAGACCTTAGTTTACATTAATTGTACTTTTTCCCATATAAGACCTTGTAATGGTGATGTATGTTTATTCTAGTTCATATAAGACCTCCCTTATGACTGACCACCATCATTGTCTAGTCTGGATTTCCCTAAATTATACTGTTACTCTCTAACTTTTTTCTGTTCTCATACATGACTCTAACCTTCCTTTTTCAACCATACTCACACTCTGCTTATTAATTGCACTTACACTATTGTGCTACCATCACACACACATTATGGTTAGTTCATATTAGTGAGACCTTACAACATCTGTCCTTTTTTTTCCAGCTTACTCCACTCAATATAATGTCCTGAAGGTTCATTCACCTCTTTGCTTGCCTCATGACTTCGTCCCTTTCTGCAGCTGCTCAATATATCATCGTATGGATACACCACAGTTCACCTTTCCACTCATGAATTGATGGACTCGTGGACCATCTCCATCCATTGGCAATTGCGACTAATGCCACCATAAATATCCGTGGGCAAATGAGTATTCATGTCCCTGCTTTCAGTTCTTCCAAGTATATACCAAGTGGATTCCAGGATTGCAGGATTGGTTGGCAATCCTATATTTAGTGTGAAACTCCGCACTGCCCTCCAGAGGGGCTGCTCCAACAGTGAATAGGCATACCTCTTTTTCCACATCTCCTCCAGTACTTGTAGTTTTCTGTTTATTAAAAACAAAAAACAAAAGCAGTTTTATCCACACACCATACAACTGATCCTAACTATAAAATCCAGTGGTACCTGGTATAATCACAGTTATGCATTCATCAGCACAATCTATATGAGAATATTTCCATTTCTTCTGAAAAAGAAAGGAAAAAAGTCATAACCCTCTGTGCTGATTTGCAATGATGTATGTACCCTAGAAAAGCCATGTTTTAATACTAATCCCATTTTGTAAAGGCAACCATTTCTTCTAATCTTTATTCAGTATTGTATGTCTGAAATGGTAATTAGATCATCTCCCCGGAGATGTGATTTAATCAAGAGTGGTTGTTAAAATGGATTAGCTGGAAGCATGTCTCCACCCATTTGGATGGGTCTTGATAAATTTCCAGAGTCCTATAAAAGAGGTAACTTTTTGAAGAATGAAGGAGATTCAGAGAGAACAGAGAATGTTGCAACACCACAAAACAGAGAGTCCACTAGCCAGCACCTTGGAAATGAAGAAGGAAAATGCCTCCTGGGAGCTTCATGTAACAGGAAGTCAGGAGAGAAAGGTAACAGTTGATGCCATGTTTGCCATGTGCCCTACCAGCTGAGAGAGAAACTGTGACTGTGTTCACCATGTGCCTTTCCACTTGAGAGAGAAACCCTAAACTTCATCGGCCTTCTTGAACCAAGGTATCTTTCCCTGGATGCCTTGATTGGACATTTCTATAGACTTGTTTTAATTGGGATGTTTTCTGGCCTTGGAACTGTAAACTAGCAACTTATTAAATTCCCCCTTTAAAAAGCCATTCCATTTCTTCTATATTGCATTCTGGCAGCTAGCAAACTAGAACACCCTCCCTTGTACCCCCATCTTACTGACATTTAATTTTGGTATATTGCCTTTGTTACAATTAATGAAAGAATATTACAATGTTACTGTTACAATAGATTCTAGTTTGCATTAATTGTATTTTTCTTTATATCATCTGTTTTAACATCTTGTAATAGTGACATATATTTGTTCTCATTTATGTAAAAACTTTCTTATATTTATACAGTTAACCACCATCATTGTCTAATCTGGGTTTTGTTAAGTTATACAATCCTGTGTTTTATTCTTTATCTTTACTTCTGGTGCCATCCATGCCCCTGGCCTTCCTCTTTCAACCATATTCACATTCAGCTTTGTTCATCAAACTTAAAATATTGTGCTGCCATCACACAGTTTTGTACTATCCATTTCTGAATCTTTACAATCAATCTTGCTAAACATTCTGAACTCCTTAATCATTAAATGCCCTGTCTCTACCCTCTTCCTATCTCTTTATAACCTGTGTTCTCAATTTAACTCTCAGTTTGCTCATTATAGTTAGTTCATATTTGTGAGATCATACAGTATTTGTCCCTTTGTTTCTGGCTTATTTTGCTCAACATAGTGGCTCAACATTCATCTACATTGTTGCATGCATCATGAATTTATTCTGTTTTACAGTAGCATAATATTCTATCATAGGCCACATATGTTTATCCATTTGTCAGTTGATGGACATTTGGGCTATTTGTATTTATTGCCAATTGTGAATAATGCCACTATATATCTTGGTGTGCAGATGTCTGTGTCCCTGCTTTCAGATTTTCTGAGTATATAAGGAGTAATGGGATTGTTAGATCATATGGAAATTCTTTACTTTCTGAATTGGGTTGTTTGTCTTTTTGTTGTTGAGTTGTAGGAGCTCTTTAAGTATTCTGGATTTTAAACTCTTATCAGTTATGTTGTTTCCAAAATATTGTCTCTCATTGAGTCAGCTGCCTTTTCATTTTCCTAATAGAGTCCTTTGATGCACCAAAAGTATTCCATTTTGAGAATGTTTTAGTTTGCTAATACTGCCAGAATGCAATATACCAGAACTGGAATGGCTTTTATAAAGGGAGTTTGTACATGTTTACAGTTCTAAGACCTTGAAAATGTCTCTAAGACATCCAGAGAAAGATACTTTGACTCTAAAGAAAGCTCGATGTCTGTCATATGGGAAGGCATCTGCCTGGTGTCTGGTGTTCCCAATTCCATTGCTTCCAGCTCCTGATTTCCGTGGCTTCTTCTTTAAGCATCTGTGGGTCTTTACTTAGCTTCTCTGGAGCAAAACTCTGTTTTCTGGCTTGCTTAGCTTCTCATGGGAAGGCACAAGCAGAAGTCTCTGTATCTCCAAACATCTGTGTCTAGGTGTCTGCCTTCTCTTTTGGCATTCCAAGCATCTCCAAATGTCTACATGTCTGTCAGCTCTGAAGAAACTGTGCTTTCTCTGAAATGTTTCCCTTTTTAAAGGAATCCAGTAAACTAATCAAGACCCACCATGAATGGGCAGAGTTGCCTCTTCATCTAACCAAAAGGTCACACCCACAATTGGGTGTGTCACATCTCCATGGAAACAATCTAATCAAAATGTCCTGCCCTTCAATATTGAATCAGTATTAGAAAAACAAGACTTTTCTGGGATAAATAACTTTTAAAAATTTTTTATTGGGGTATACATTTTCATAACAGAACAGTGGAGATCCCATTTATCTATTTCTTCTTTCAATGCTTACAATGGGTGTAAGACCTAGGAAACCACTTCCTACCACAAGATCTTTAGGATATTTCCCTAAATTTTCTTCTAAATGTTATATGATCTTAGCTCTAATGTTTAGGTCTCTGATCCATCTTGAGTTGATTTTTATATAACATGTGAGATAAGGTCCTCTTTCATTCATTTGGATATGGATTTCCAGTTCTCCAAGCACCATTTATTGGAGAGGCTGCTTTGTCTCAATGGAGTTGACTTGACCACCTTATCAAAGATCAATTGTCCATAGATGAAAAGGTCTATTGCTGAACACTCAATTTGATTCCATTGCTCAGTATATTTCTCTTTATGCCAGTATCGTACTGTTTTGATCACTGTAGCTTTTTAATATGATTTGAAGTCAAGTAGTGTGAGACTTCCAACCTCATTTTTCTTTCTCAATATATTTTTAGCTATTCAGGCCAAACTACCCTTCCAAACAAATCTTATCATAGTTTTATCTATTTCTAAAAGTAGGTTTTGGGGATTTTGATTGGCATTGTGTTGAATCTTTAAACCATTTTTTGGGTACAATTGATATCTTAACTATATTTAGTCTTCCAATCCATGTACATGGTATATCCTTCCATTTATTAGTGTGTTCCTTGATTTCTTTTAGCAATGTTTTATAGTTTACTGTGTATAAGTTGTTTATGTTCATGATTAAATTTATCCCTAAATATTTGATTTTTTTGGTTGCTACTATAAATGGACTTTTTTCTTGATTTCTTTCTCAGATTACTCAATACTAGTGTGTATAACACTACTAATGTTTATGTGTTAATTTTGTATCTGACCACTTTGCTATGCTCATTTATTAGCTCTTGTAACTTTGCTGTAGATTTGTCAAGATTTTCTATATTTAGGAACATGCCATCTACAAACAGTGAAAGTTTTACTTCTTTCTTTCTAATTTGGATGCCTCTTATTTCTTTTTCTTGCCTAATTGCTCTAGCTAGAACTTCCAGCACAATGTTGAATAACAATGCCCACTGTCAACAATGTTGTTCCAGATCTTAGAAGGAAAGCTTTCAGTCTTTCCCCATTGAGTATGATGTTGTGCTGACCCATTATTGCATAACTGGAATAAAACCCAGTTGGTCATGGTAAATAATTCTTTTAATGTTGGATTCAATTTGCAAATATTTTGTTGAAAAATTTTGCATCTATGTTCATTACAGATATTGCTCTGTAATTTCTTTTTTTGCAGTATCTTTGTCTACCATTGGTAGTAGGGTGATGATGTCTTCATAGACTGAGTTAGGTATCTTTCCCTCCTCTAAAATATTTTTGAAGAGTTTGAGTAGAATTTGAATTAATTTTTCCCTGAATGCTTAGTAGAATTCACATGTGAATCCATCTTGTCCTGGACTTTTCTTTTTGGGGGCAATTTTGATGAGTGGTTCAATCTCTTTACTTGCATTGTCTTGTGAGATGTTTTACTTTTTCTCAAGTCATTGTGGCTGCTTATGTGCTTCTAGGAAGTTGTTTATTTTGTCTAGAGTTGTCTAGTTCACTAGCATATAGTTGCTCATAATATCCTCTCATTATCTCTTCTATTTCTGAAGGATCAATAGTAATACCCCCATTACTATTTTATTTATTTGAATCCTCTCTTTTTTCCTTTGTCAGTTTAGCTGGGAGTCCAACAATTTTATTGTTATACTTAAAGAACCAGCTTCTGCTTTTGTTGATTCTCTAGAGTTTTCATGTTCTGAATTTCATTTATTTCTGCTCTAGTTTTTGTTATTTCTTTGCTTCTGTTTGCTTTAGAGTTAGTTTGCTGTTCTTTTTCTAGTTCCTCCAGGTGAGCAGTTAAATCCTAGATTTTTGCTGTTTCTGCTTTCTTAATATTGGCATTTAAGGCAATAAATTGCCCTCTCAGCACTGTCTTTGCTGCATCCCATGTTTTAGTATGTTGTGTTCTCATTTTCATTTGCCTTGTGATATTTATTGATTTCTCTTGTAATTTCTTCCTTGAACCACTGGTTGTTTAAGACTGTGTTGTTTAACCTCCATATATTTGGGGATTTTCTAGCCCTCTGACTTTTTTCATTTCCAGTTTCATTCCATTATGATCCAAGAAAATGTTTTGTATAATTTCCATCTTTTTATATTTATTGAGTCCTGCTTTGTGATCCAACATGTGGTCTTTCCTTGCGAATGATCCATGGGAACTTGAGAAGAATGTATATTCTGCTGTTGTGGGATTCATTGTTCTGTAATGTCTGTTAAGTCTAGTTCTTTTATTGTTCTATTCGAAATCTCTGTTTCCTTTTTGATCCTCTGTCTAGATGTTCTATCCATTAGTCATGGTCAGATTCATGTATCAACTTGGCCAGATGGTGGTACCTGTTTGTCTGGTTGGGCAAGTACTGGCTTGTCTGTTGCTATGAGGACATTTCATAGAATTAAATCATGATCACATCAGCTGCATCCAGAGCTGATTCCATTTGTAATCAGCCAAGGGAAGTTTCTTCTGCAATGAGTGATGCTTAATCTAATCACTGTTTTAAACTGTATATTTAAAACATACAGGCAGATCAATATTCCCTGAGGAAGAAGAGGAATGGGAAAGCTTTTTCTTAGGGAAAACAAAAGCACAAAGAAGGGTAATCTAAAAAAAAAAAATCTAAAAAACTGGAATCCTTTTAAGGAGGATTCAGAAGAGACAGGCTCTCTTTTTGCCTTAGCTTGTGGAGTTCATCCAGATCCTCCATCAGATTCATCAGCTTAACAGTCTGCCCAATGGGTTTTGGACTCTACATTCCCACAGTTATGTGAGAAACTTTCATAAACTTTATATTTATGGATATTTCTTGTCAATTCTGTTTCTCTAGAGAACCCTAACTAATATATCATTGATGAGAGTGGTATGTTGAAGTCTTGGCTATTATTGTAGAGGCATTTCTGTTCACTTGAAAATATTTAAAACTGTCCTTATTATTGAAGGACATTTTTTCCCAGATATAGAATTCTTGGTTGGTGGTTTTTCTCTTTCAGTATCCTAAAGCTATCATACCACTGCCTTCTTGCTTCCATAGTTTCTGCTGAGAAATCCAAACTTAATCCTATTGACCTTCCTTTGTATGTGATGGGTTGCTTTTCTCTTGCTGTTTTCAGAATTCTTCCTTTGTCTTTGACATTTGACAATCTGATATGTAACTGGTTTTGAGTACTACTTGGATCTGTTCTGTTTGGGGTATGTTGAGCTTTCTGGACCTGTAATTTGATGTCTTTCATAAGAGTTGGAAAATTTTGAGCATTTATTCCCTCAACTAGTCTTTTTGTCCCTTTTAGCTTCTTTTTTCCTTCTGGAACACTCATTATACATATATTCATGTGCTTCATGTTGCCATTCAGTTCTCTGAGACCCTGCTCAGATTTTTCCTTCTTTTCCCTATAGGTTATTTTGTGTGTAAGATTTCAGATGCCCAGCCCTCTATTTCACTAATCCTTTCTTCTGCTTCTTTTCAAGTCTGCTGTTGTAAGTCTCCATTGTGTTTTTTCATCTCTTCCATTTTGCCTTTCATTCCCATAAGCTCTGTCATTTGGTTTTGCAAACTTCAGAGTTCTTTTCTATGGTCACCCAGTGTCTGCTTTATATCCTTCATCTCTTGTGCCACACTTTCCCTCAATTCATTGAATTGATTGAGAAGATTTCTTTGAATGTTCTGAATTAGTTGTTTCAACTCTGGTGTGTCATCTGAAGTTTTAGCTGGTTTCTTTGCATAAGCTATTTCTTCGTGCTTCCTAGTAGTACTTATGATTTTTTGCTAGTGTCTTGGCATCTAATTTTCTTGACTAGTTTATTCTTAAGGTTTTTTTCTCACTTTTGCCTAGGATATTCTTGTTTGTTGGCTTTGTGCTCTAACTGTTCTTTGACATTGACATCTTGTTCAACTTATTCTAGACATCTATCATAGTTTCTATTTATCTGATCAATATTTTTCTCTCTTATTTTTCTGATGTTTGCCTTGTATATATGTATTTTTTTTTTAGATTACCCTTCTTTGTGCATTTGTATTCCCACTTTCCCATTCTTCTTCTTCCTCAAGGAATGTTGACCTGCCTGTATGTTTTAAACACTCCTTTGTTATCTCTAGCAAATTTTACCTGGAGGGCTGTTCCTGGGAGGAAGATTCCTTCAGGGAGGATCTACCCCCATCAGTTTTTCCCAGACAGGACAGATCCAGGGCTCACAAAAGGGATGCACATCAGTATTAAGTTTCCCTGGGGATGAGATCCAACAGAGTGCCAATCTTTCTTGTGAAATCTCCTGATTTTGCACTTTTCTTGTCCTGACCACAAATGTCACTTGGCAGCATGCTGCTCCCCACAGGACAAAGGTAGTCCTGTGCCTTTATTTTTCACAGATCCTGGTCTTCCAGGGGCATGATTGAGACAGAGGTTTCCAGGAAAGCAAGTTGAAACTATTTCTGCTCTCCCAGCCCCTGCTGGCAACATGGGTGTGACAGAGACTGAGGGGAAATTGAGTGTAAACTGTTTCTATTTTCCCAGCTCTTGGAGTCTGAATTCTGTATATATTGTTTGCTGCATGTGCCTTTCGCCTCCCCTCTTTTCAGTCTTGAGCCCCCTGTCCCTGGCAGGCTGGAAAAGTTACAGGGCTCTCAAGCAGCCTAAATTCCACCTAGCCAGAATGTGTTTGGAAAAGACTGGGCTCCACTTTTTGTATATTGAAACTGCTGCTGATATCCTTGCCTCTGGGATCTAAATTATCTGGATGAGAGCTTCCACATATGCTGGGCCTTCCTCCACTTTTCTTAGGGAAGATCCACCCTATAGAGAACTAAATCCACCAACCCATTAGATACTTTGTCTTTCATTCAACCCTTCTTCCACACCTGCCTGGGGCAGGGCTGAAAATAGAGAATGCTTCAACAGGCTGCTTAAAAAACAAACAAACAAATAAAAAACAGTTCCCAAAGCTGGTCCCCAGCCTCCTTGGTTCACAATTAGAAGCTGGAGTTGGTACCCAACCTTATATGCTCCCTTTTGGGGGACATAGCCCTTTTCCAGCAATCTGAACTCAGTCACCACCAGAAGCCTTTGGTTTTTTCCATGAGCTCTGCTTCCTCCCCACTGGGGGTGGGGCTGAAACAGAACTCCCATGTTCTTTCTTATTTACATTGTAAATTTATCTGTGCTTAGAGCTGGTATTCAGGAATCTGAATTCATTAAACAGATCAACAGTTGCAGCCTGGTTGAACTTCCCTTCCCTTGTTTCTGGTAGAAAGGTCTGCTATTTCCCAACAGGCAGAGATTCTGAGTCAGCCTACCATGCCGGTGGGAGAGGAACAACAACCCCCAAGCATGGAAGAATTTATTTACAGCTATAATTTATCACAGTCAAATTTTCACTCCTTCCTGAATGGTGGACAATGTGTATCTAGTCTCCAAAGCCTCCAAAGTCCCCCAAACAGTTGTTTCAGATAGTCCTTGGCTATTTATTGGCTGCCCATGATGAGGGATAAAACCCCACACCTCACTACACCGCCATATTTCTTGCACCATTACATTTTAATGTCTGTGCCAAGACCGCAGTGTCTATCTTGCCCACTGGAATCTTACCCCATTATGTCAAAGACTATATCTCCTTGGCCCACTGCCCCACTTCCAGAACTTAGAACAGCACCTGGCACAAAGATCAAGCTCAAAAATATTAGTCAAATGAATCTCTGGGTCAAGTATTTGGGCATAAGCCTAATGATAATGCCATTCCTCATCTTTCCTACTCTAGCAGGGCTTTTAGGATACAAAGTGCTTAAGATAGGATCCTTACTTTGAAGCAGTTAATGCTTCTAGGTTATTTTACCCAAGCAGTGGTTTTTTAACATCTATATTGAGTTAAAATTTCCGTACCAAAAATCACCTGTTGAAAACATATACCATCCCGTGATCACCACAATTCAGTTTTAGAATACTTCTTTATGCCCCAAAATGTATTTTTGTGTTTGTTTGTGAGCATTCATGTAGAATCTTCATGTGGACATAAGTTTTCATTTCTCTGGGTAAACACTAAGGAAGAGATTGTTGGGTTAGCTTATAAATGGATGGCTAATTTTTAAGAAATTGCCAAACTGTTTTTAAGAAGCGGCTGTGCCACTTCAGGAAAGTATGATGTATCCAGTTATTCCACATAACACAGGTACAGGAATCGAACCTGGATCTCCGGCATGGCAGGCGAGAATTCTGCCACTGAGCCACTGTTGCATTGCCAGTTTGTCTTTTATTATTGAATTGCAACAGTTCATTATGCATTCTGTCTGTAAATTCTTTATCTGATGTGATTTGCAAATAATTTGTCCTAATTTGATGAAGTCAAATTTATCAATCTGATTTTATGGATCTTGCTTGTGGTGCGATATGTAGGAAATCTATGCCTACCCTGAGATTAAAATAAAATTTCTGTTCTAGTATCTTGACAGTTTTAATCATTATGATTTTGTAGCACTTAGTTGCGCCTTTATCTTTTGTCTCTTTTTCACCCACCATTTTTATATTTTCCCCTTGGAAATGACTTTTCCTCAGATTTTTACAATCCCAGAATAAAATGTATTATCCCCATTTTGAAAAGAATGAACAAGCACCTATTTCTTTTTTGTGTATTTTCTGTTTATCGTGATAGGAAATTTCCTTCACACAATTGTAGCCTCCGTTTATGCCAGTCATTCTGCCCCAGAGGTCATAGAACAGAAAGGGTTATCAATCAAATTAGTAATATGAAACACATTATATGGTCAATGAATTTTCAGTATAGACCAAGAAGTAAGAGAAAGGAGAAACAAGCGGAAGGAGAGTAGGAGGCAAGCGAGAAAAGGCTACGTTATCCTGTATTACGTAGTATTCCTACGTTGTGTCTTCTTCTCTCCTATGTCTGCCTTACCTGTTGACTGTCTGCTTGTTGAACAAGATAACTCAGCAGGAGAAAGGTGCCCTTAGCAACACTTCCTTGCTGCATCTCAGTGATACAAGGACAAGAAAGCCTGGGTACAGCTGTCTCTCACTAATAAACAGCTGAGAAATGATAGCCTTAATCTAAGTATCTAGCCAGAGGAGGTAGATGGGCATAATTAATTGGTGGTCAATTTAAGGATGACACAGTTTTTAATCTGGGGGTAACAAGATCAATGTATTTTTTAAAAGAGAAACTTTACTTGTTCCTTCCATTTTTTCCCCATTTAAACACAGTACATGTTTAATATATCTTAAAAAGTTACTTGCTTCTCTTCTTTTGCAGAATGAACTATTCCGTTATCCCAAGATCTCAGAAGAAAAGTCACTGTTGACTTCAAATACAGACAATATTCACAAGGCTTTGTTGAATTATTTTGACAGTATTTACTCTATATGTCAAAATAACTTGAATTCTTATTAACATTGCTAAACTTAAATAAAGTTTAAATTATAAAGTATTTGAGTAGACATCTGTCTACATGTGCAAATCAAAGAAACTGCAACTTTTAAAAACATGGAATGAGGAGGAAAATTTTTTAAATGTAATCATGCATATTTACTAATGAGAAAGTTTGCTTTGCTAAAGGAAAGCAAAATGACATATGGTGTTCATTTAAGAAGAAAAAAAATTCAGCGATGAGGAACAAATAAGGGACCACTGAGAGAAGCGTTCAAAGGTGTGGAAACATAGGTGGTATCTTTCGATAACCTTCATTCAATTAAAGCTTCACAAAGAAAATTTTAAGTTTTTGTAGATGATAGTGGAAATTAACAAATACATAGCAATACAAGAACATATGATTTATTTATGCTCATAGCTGTATTATCTTGCTTCCATCAGAAAATTGCGACAAAATCCACATAGATCGTTCACAATTTGCATTTTTATCTTCAAATCTGAGGTTTTTTCCTTGTGCTTTCTTTTTATTTGCATGGCCAGGCACCAGGAATCGAACCCATGTCTCCAGCATCTCAGGCGAGAACTCTGCTTGCTGAGCCACTGTAGCTCACCCTCTTGTATTTTCTTGTACTTTCTAGTACACAAATAATAAATTAGTATTCCCAAAGTAGTGCAGCCACAGGGATGGCAATTAGAGTGAGAAAAAATTGCACTGGTCCTTTACTAAAATGATGAATTGGTCAGAACAAGAGACAGAAAATGTAACAAATTAAGTGTATGATGAACAGGTGAGCGATGGTTAAGCTTGGCTATGAGATATAGCTGGAGAAGAACTAGCTTTCCATATACAAAGCGAAGAGGATTTTATTGTGGAATTGGGGAATGTCATGCTCAGCTTCATGTGTCAACTTGGCCAAGTGGTGGTACCTGTTTGTCTGGTTGGGCAAGTGCTGGCCTGTCTGTTGCAATGAGGACATTTCATAGAATTAGATCATGATCACATCAACTGCATCCACAGCTGATTCTATCTGTAATCAGCCAAAGGGAGTGTCTTCTGCAATGAGTGATGCTCAATCTAATCACTGGAAGTCTTTTAAGGAGGATTCAGAAGAGACAGGCTCTTTCTTGCTTCAGCCAGCAAGCCTTTCCTGTGGAGTTAGTCCAGACCCTCTATTGGAATCGTTGGCTTCACAGCCTGTCCTGCGGATTTAGGACTCTGCATTTCCATGGTCACATGAGACACTTTTATAACTTTTATATTTGCAAGTGTTCCCTGTTGATTCTGTTTCTCTAGAGAACCCTAACTAATACATCTTAGTACCAGGAGTGGTTCTTAAGAAACAGAATCTTAAAAATGGGTTTTTATGAATGGTTTTCTACTCTGACTGGATTCAAAGGCACTAAGGACTCTGATTCCCATAATCAGAAAGACATTCCCAATCCATGGAGTGAGTTGGCAAAAGACAAAGTCAAAATATCACCATTCAATTCTCCTAATGCTTTGCTTGTATGAAGTCAGGCTCTGGGAAATAAAGTTTTTAATACCTTTACAGAGTTTTGTGGAAATAAGAAGTATAGAATTGTTGGCTGGTTGTTGTTAGATACACTAGCTACATTAAGGAGTGAAAGGGATGGGCTTAAGCCTTCAAACAGGAAATTTAAGCGCCATCTGACAGATGTAGACGTTTCTATAAGTATCCTGAAGGAAAATCTTATTATTGTAGCTGTAGACTTGAGATCTCTGAAAATCAGACTCAGAATCTTATTGTTAGAGTAGCAACTTTACAACATAAACTGAAATCTCAGTTTATGGCATGGTGTCCGCCATTAAAGTGAGGGCACTGTTTGGAAAGGAGTGGGACCCTAAAAAATGGGATGGTGACATATGGATTGATAATGATGTCAGGGATGAGGCTGAAACCCTAAGTCATGCTAAGTCTTCTCTAGATAACCCTGTAATAGTTTGCCCTGAGGACATAGCCGCCCCACCTCCAGCCTGCCTTGAGTTGTCCATCCAACCTCCTCCTGAAGGGATTAGCCCTAGAGTGATTAATGCTCTTTCACCAGTTGAAACTGCAAATGAAGGTCCTGAAGCAAATGGCTTGGAAGATATTTCTAATTCTTTTCATGATCCACCCCCACCACCCCTCATTTCATCCAGACCTATACCTAGACTAAAGTCCCAACAGGCCCATATATCAAGTGACCAGAAAAGCTGCTAATTTTGAGTGGGGACCTGAAGAAGAGGAGGCTATGTGATAGGTCCAGGCTGCTGTACAAGCTGCTCTGCCACTTGGGCCATATGATCCAGCAAATCCAGTGGTGCTGGAAGTGTCAGTGGAAAATAGAGCTGCTGTCTGGAGCCTTTAGCAGGCCTCTATAGGAGAATCACAATGCAGAACCTTATGATTTTGGAGGAAAGCCTTACCATCTGCTGCAGGTAACTACTCTCCTTCTGAGAAACAGCTTTTGGCCTGCTACTGGGCCTTAATAGAGACTGAATGCTTAACCATGGGCCACCAAGTTACCATGAGACCTGAGTTGCCTATCATGAGCTGGGTGTTATCTGACCCACCAAGCCATAAAGTTGGGTGTGTGCAGCAGCACTCTATTGTAAAATGGAAATGGTATATACGAGATAGGGCCAGAGCAGGTCCTGAAGGCACAAGTAAGTTACATGAAGAAGTGGCCCAAATGCCCTTGGTCTCCACTCCTGCCACATTACCTTCTCTTTCCCAGACCAGAGCTATGGCCTCTTGGGGAGTTCCTTACACTGAATTGACTGAAGAAGAGAAAACTCAGGCCTGGTTTACAGATGGTTCAGCACCATATGCAGGTTCCACCCGAAAGTGGACAGCTTCAGCACTACAACCCCTTTCTGGGGTGTCCTTGAAGTACAGTGGTGAGGGGAATTCCTCCCAGTGGGCAGAACTTTGAGAAGTGCACCTGATTGTTCATTTTACTTGGAAAGAAAACTGGCCAGAGGTGTGTTTGTATACTGACTCATGGGCTGTTGCTAATGGTTTGGCTGGATGGTCAGGGACTTGGAAAGACTATAATTGGAAAATTGGTGACAAAGAGGTCTGAGGAAGAAGTATGTGGATATACCTTTCTGAGTGGGCTAAAAACATGAACATATTTGTGTCCCATGTGAATGCGCACCAGAGGGTGACTTCAGCAGAGGAAGATTTTAATAATCAAGTGGATAAGATGACCTGTTTTGTGGATACTAGTCAGCCTCTTTCCCCAGCAACTCCTGTCATTGCCCAATGGGCTCATGAACAAAGTGGTCATGGTGGTAGGGATGGAGGGTATGCATGGGCTCAGCAACATGGACTTCCACTCACCAAGGCTGACCTGGCTACAGCCACTGCTGAGTGCCCAATCTGCCAGCAGCAGAGACCCACACTCAGCCCCCAATATGGCACCATTCCCCAAGGTGACCAGCCAGCTACATAGTGGCAGGTTGATTACATTGGATCACTCCCTTCATGGAAGGGGCAGCGATTTGTTCTAACTGGAATAGACACATACTCTGGATATGGGTTTGCGTTCCTTGCATACAATGCTTCTGCCAAAACTACCATCCATTGGCTTACAGAATGCCTTATCCATCGTCATGGTATTCCACATAGCATTGCTTCTGATCAGGGAACACACTTCACAGCAAATGAAGTATGGGAATGGGCACATGCTCATGGGATTCTCTGGTCTTACCATGTTCCCCATCATCCAGAAGCAGCTGGATTGACAGAACGGTGGAATGGCCTTTTGAAAACTCAATTACTGTGCTAACTAGGTGGCAATACCTTAAAAGGCTGGGGTAATGTTCTCCAGGAAGCTGTATATGCTCTGAATCAGCATCTGCTGTATGATGCTGTTTCTTCCATAGCCAGGATCCATTGGTCCAAGAACCAAGTGGTGAAATGAGAATGGCACCACTCATTATTTCCCCTAGTGATACACTAGGAAAATTTTTGCTTCCTGTCCCTGCTACCCTGAGCTCTGCTGGTCTACAGGTTTTAGTTACAAAATGGGGAATGCTTCCACCAGGAGAAACAACAATGATCCCATTGAACTAGAATCTAAGACTGCCACCTGGTCACTTTGTACTACTCATGCCCCTGGATCAACAATCAAGGGATTGCATTATTGTCTGGAGTGATTGACCCTCACTATCAGGGGAAAATAGGACTGCAGCTATACAATGGAGGTAAAGAAGAGTTTTCTTGGAATATAGGAGATCCCCTAAGGTGTCTTTTAGTACCACCATGCCCTTTGATTAAAATCAATAGAAAACTGCAACAACCCAATCCAGGCAGGACTACCAATGGGTCTGAAACTTCAGGAATGAAAGTTTAGGTCACTCCACTAGGCAAAGAACCATGGCCAGCTGAAGTGCTTGCTTGCTGAGGGTAATGGGAATTTGGAATGGGTGGTGGAAGAAGGTAGTGATAAATATGACCTGTGACTACATGATCAGTTACCGAAACGAGGACTGTGATGCTGTTTTGTTCCTGTTACACTGTTTAAGTTGCAAGATATCAAGTTTAAGAATGAATGTTGCCCAAGGATTTGCACCCTATTCTGGAGAGAGTTACTGTGTTTCCCATTATATGCAGGACAGTTGAATATTGTTAGAGAAAAAACAAAGTGTGTTTTAATATTTTTTTATTTAAAAATTAGGTATGGTTTAAGGTGATATATATAGCTGCCAAGTTGACAAGGGGTGGACTGTCATGGTCAGCTTCGTGTGTCAACTTGGCCAAGTGGTGGTACCTGTTTGTCTGGTTGGGCAAGTGCTGGCCTGTCTGTGCAATGAGGGCATTTCATAGAATTAGATCATGATCATGTTCAGCAGCATCCACAGCTGATTCCATTTGTAATCAACCAAGGGGAGTGCCTTCTGCAGTGAGTGATGCTCAATCTAATCACTGGAAGCCTATTAAGGAAGATTCAGAAGAGACAGGCTCTCTTTCCTGTTTCGGCCAGCAGGCCTCTCCTGTGGCATTCTTTCAGACCCTCCATCGGAATCGTCGGCTTCACAGCCTGTCCTGTGGATTTTGGACTCTGCGTTCCCGTGGTCATGTGAGACACCTTCATAAATTTTATATTTGCGATTATTCACTGTTGATTCTGTTTCTCTAGAGAACCCTAACTAATACAGGGAACATAAGTAAGGGAAGGAAGAAAGATTTGTAAATTTTAATGAATCATGGTAAGCATTTGTTGATGGCCCAAATAGATTCCTCCTAAATGAAATTTCCCTATTCCCTCAAAAAATGAGCTGCATATATTTTTTTAAAAAATCATTCCCTCTAAATTCCTTTTTTTCCAAGAAGTTATTACTTTTCTCTTTTAATGACTAAGTGACATAAACCATTCCTCAGATTTTTGTTTTTCTTCTCTAGGAAGTCATTAAACTTTCAAAGTTGGTTAAATAACACCCAAACAGACACACAACTTTGTTGGTACCACACCATTAAATCAGTTTTAGTTTTCTCCAACAGAAAATAGAAGATTATTTAAAAAATTAAACTCTCAGCAACCATTTCAAATATATTATGAATCTATAAGAGTTGGATAATAAACAGTGATCACAAAAATGCAAAAATAATATTTTTTGTATGTTGTATAGCAGGGTCACATTTCATTATTTTTCCATGTGAGTATCCCATTATTGCAGCACTATTTTGTTGAATTTTTTGTTTCTGTCTGTTTTGGGAGAAGTGCATGGACTGGGAATCAAACCCGGGTCTCCCACATGCAGGGGAGAATTCTACCACTGAACTAACTTCCACCCCCAAAAATAATATTTTAAAAACAATCATTAGTTAAATGCAGAGAAAAAAAATCAGTGTTTTTATTGTTCTAAAAATCTAAATAAAAACTTACGACTCTTGAAAGCATTTGAGCATAAAAAAAGTAAAGACTTCAATGGCTTAGCATAATCTGTTTACTTTTACCTTACTTCACCTTTTACCTTAATTCACACTCACATGCAAACAGTAGTTTATGAGGATATTCTTAACACTTGATAAACAACTGTCCTTCACATAATTAAAGGCCAATTATGTTTTTCCTTCTAGTCATTTAAATTGATGTATGACCATCTTAGAATTTTTTTAACAGTGATTTATTAGCATGATATCTTCAATATTTCTAATCCCTGAAAAATGATATCATATACCAGTAGACTGTACTACCATGTTGGAGGTACAGACATGCCTATATCCTTTGGACATGAGATTTAATACCCATCACCTAAAGTAACTTCTGCTAGGACTTAGGATAGTTTCAGGCTGCTACTAATTAATTCCTTTTGCATGTAACCTGTAGTACTTTATACATAATACTACTTATGAATAAAATGATCTGTGGAAGCACCAGATTACTAATGATTAATACTTAAAAATACATTATAGCAATATATTTTTCTAGTCACTATTACAGTAACTAAAACTAAATTACAGAAGCTCTGAGTCCATTACAGAAAAGGTTTAATGCACAGAATTGCTAAAAATAAAGTCACACAAATGCTGTGATCTCTGTGATTGAGCCAAAATGGTCAAAATTAATCAGCTTTATGAAAATAGAAATGTGGACCCAATTTCACTCCATTTCTCTTGCTAAGTTTTTCTTCTGTGCTTGGCATATCCAGCAAAGGAAATTATTTTCACATTTAGGTTATTCACAAATTAATTGCATCTAAATATGGATGCCTTTTAGATAAGTCCCCTAGAGATGTTAAAAATGTCACAGCACACCACCTTTTCTCATAGCTTACTCTATTTTATAACAGATGACTAAAAAGTAATTCAATAAGAGTAATTTTAAACTATTGAATTATAGCTCATGACTGAGATACCTTGCAGATGCCTTTCAGCAAGTTTGAAGAAAATCGTATTCATCACAGCCTCTCATATGAGCACTTAGCCTTTCTGGGATCATATTCTAAATTTAACTTTTATTATCTGATATTCTTCTATAATACATGAGAAGCAGCTCTGAAAAGATCATAAATATGTGAATATCATACATGTACTAATAGGAGTTCGAGACAGCAAGATAAGTTCTAATAAGCTGTCAGCATTTCAATTCCACTGCTTTTCCATGAAAAAGAGTGACTAGTTAATTCCAACTTTGTTTTCAAAAGTGTTACATGGGGGGCATGGGTAGTTCAGTGGTAGAATGCTTGCCTTCCATGCGGGAGACCCGGGTTCAATTCCTGGACCATGTGCCGCCCCAGAAAAAGAAAAAAAAGAATGTTAAAGAAATGTAGAGTTTCACATTTGCACTGAAAACTTGGCCATTTTTGTTTTTATTTTTTTCTCCAAGTCTAATAAAAGAAATTAAAAGCTAAAATATCCACTGTAAAATCCAAAGCAAAACCACATGATCTTCTGAGCCTCTTAAAATTAAAGGACTCTGGGATTCGGCATTATCGGCATGGGTTATGGACTCTGGAAGCTGAGGATATCCTTAAGGATTTGTTTCTGCCTTTGTGATTATACTGTAGGAGTCTTAGCTCGCTCCTTGATCCTAGCCTTGGGACACCTGAGTTCTCCTTTGTCCTGGTGAACCTGCTGTTGGGAGTGGATACTCTGTGGGTGGAAACGAGAAGCAGTGGTGTTGATGCCTGGGGAGAGCAATTCCTGAATCTTAGCTGTTCTGATTACAGCAACTTGAAGGCACAGAGTCTTATGGACCTGCAAAGGACAGGATTGGTAAAGGAACACCTGTTATACTCTGAGGCCAAACCTCCAATCCTCAACCTTGTCCCCAAGAAATGACCATGTAAATAACATAGGAACCAGGGGTGGAGGCAGGTCCAGGGCAGGCTGAGCTACTTCCTTCACACCTTTCCAGTTAAAATTCCCCTGTTGGTGATGAATGAGTCCCAGGAAAGCAGCCAGCCTAAGGGCAGGGGAGCAAGCCTGCCATTCCTGATGAAAATTCTTTTTCTGGTTTTATTCTTGGAAAACTTTTGTGTCTGGCAAACCCACATCATCTCTTTAGACTCAGGAAGGCTACTTTACCTACTGGATATAATTTTAGAAAACAAGTAAATAAATGTGGAGTGCAATGTAAAGCAAGAAGTTAAGTGAAATTCTAAATGCAATATTTTTTTTTAGCACTGTAAGACCAATATCCAATTGAAATAAAACATCAGACACATGAACCAATTGAGTGGCATCGAATTTTGTGATTTACCCTTAGTATGATAATCTTGATCTAGGGAGCATTTGTCTATAAGAAATTTAGAGCTTTAATTCCGACTCAAACTCAGTATGAGGCCAAATGTGCAAAATCTCTTTTTATGCCTTTGACTTTGCCAGGAAGATTTTGCTTAGAATGCCCCATTAATTTGGAGTTCTATCCCAAGATAGAGTCATCTGGGGTAAATAAATAAAGTACATATGCAGAATAATGGTTAGAAATGCTTATCACTGGTGATTCTGTTTCACTGCTGGGAGAGACATTTTCTAATAAAAATTGTGTTAATGTGATACTCAGCACTTCGTAGTGATATTAATTCTCTGGAATGTGCTGAGAAAGAGGGAGATAACAAGGAAGATTATCTCACTTTTACCGCATCACTGGTACTCAATCGTCTGCTCTTGGCCCTGCATCGAGTTCATTCAATCCTATTGCTTTATCTTCTTAATATTGTCCTGGGCTGACATTGTTATGTCGCTACTGAGTTCTCACCTTGTTTTGAAGGTAATGTGTAATCAAATGGGATAACATTAAAAATGCCCAGCTCATTAAATTGTAATGGGATTCGGTATTTATCGTCCAGTTTTAGGTCATTCCTCTCTGGACTTCCTGTCCTCCAGCTACTATTCCAGTCCTGCCAGCATCCTCCCTAAATTGCCCCCCAGACCTTTGTACAACTTTGAAAATCCTGGGCTACCCTTTCTTATGTATGCACGGTCTGGCTCGATTACCATCTGCATGGCCTGGGAAAGTGGTTAAGAAGATTTTCATTTCTCTCTTTTTCCTGATGGAATGATGATTTTTGTCTCATAAGATTGCTGAGAAGACCCAGTGATCTCTATTTTGTGCATTACAGGCCTTCACAGTTCCAGGAGTGGCTGTTCCTTAGCAAACATGATGGAATATGAGCTAGTAAGTAATCCAGGCTTAGGTGTTAATAGTAAAGGAAACTTTGAGAATGATCAACAAAATAAATCTTAGTATAATCACCTCTGTGACTGATAGCTAATCAGAATTTTATGTGTCTAAGTGTGTCAGATGTGCCAGAATCATTGTATCCAATTCCGGGTGGCCTGTTCATTACATCACATAGAATAATTTTTTTAATTTTTATTAGAATTTCATCTCAATGCCTTGTTTTATTTCTGCTCATTCATGAGAAGTCAGTCTCTAGGAATGAACTCAAATACATAGTAAAGTCTTAAAGGTTTGATTATTATTATTGCTAAATAGATGTACATCAAGAATGCTATTAGATAACAGCTAAATCAGGCTAGAAACTTAGTTCTCAGATAGAAAGTGCTTTCAGATACAAATAATTTCTAGGAGCCAAAAAATTATGATTATCCAAATGGTTTTTAAAAGCAATTTTATTGAAATATACTATATATTCTCAAAACATGTAATCATCCAAATTGTGCAAGCCGTGGTTCATAGTGTCATCATGTAGCTGTGCTTTCATTATCACAATTAATTTTTGAAAATTTTCATTACTCGAAAAATAAAATAAAAATAAGAGTAAAGTGAAAAAGAATGCCCCAAACATCCATTATTTTTTTGTCTTTTTTCTCTTACTCATCTGTCCATACAATTGGATAAAAAAAAAGTGTCAGTCACAAGGTTTTCATAACCACACTGCCACACTTTACAAGTTCTATAGTTATTCAATAATCTACAAGAATCAAGGCTATTGGAATATAATCCAATGGCTTCAGGTATTTCCCTGTAGCTATTCCAATACACCAAAAACTGAAAGGATATAACTATATACTGCCTGAGAATAACCTCCAAAATCACCTCTTAATTCTATTTGAAATCTCTCAGCCACTGAAATTTTATTTTGTTTCATTTCTCTTCCCCCTTTTGGCCAGGAAGTATTTTTCACTCCCAAAATCAGGGCCAGGCTCCTCTCCTGGGGTCAGGTCCCACATTGCCAGGGAAATTTTCATCCCTGGGAGTCATGTCCCACATAATGGGGAGAACACTGAGCTCACCTGTGGAATTGGCTTAGAGGGAGAGAGGCCACATCTGAATCACAAAAGAGGTTCTCTGGGGGTGACTCTTAGGCATAATCCTAAGTAAATTTATCTTCTCCTTTGCAGGAATAAGGGTCATTAGAGCGAAAGCTAAGATCAAGGGCCTGGTCTATCAAATTAGCAGTCCCCAGTGCCCCATCCCTATTTTTTGTATGCTGTATGGCTGGATCACATTTCATTCTTTCTCCATGTGAGTATCCCATTATTGCAGCACTGTTTGTTGAATTTTTTGCTTGTTTTTGTTAGTTTCTTTGTTTTATTTGTTTGGGAAGTGCATTGGGAATTGAACCCAGGTCTCCCACATGGCAGGTGAGAATTCCACCGCTGAACTACCCTCATACCAACTCCCCAGTGCTTGTGAGATGGGGAAGTTTCATATTTCCACATTTTCCCCCAGTTCCTTAAAAGAACTTTACAAATAAATTTAAATCTTCTGAGATGTGTTAGGGCATCATACCAACTTGCACAAACCAACAAGATCTCACTACCTATTCAGGTTTCCATGTAATAATGGTGTTCAAATAAGTTGACCGTACTATTTGATTAGATTGTGTGCTATGGAAAATATTAACTTTTCACCAAATGAACATCCTTTACTTTGGTCTCACAAAGAAGTTAAAGCTTTAAAATACAATCAATATTATCCTTTACTCTTTAGTCTGACTTACCTTAGTCATACCTGGATCAGCTTTCACCCACATCTCCAACTGATGTCTGATCATCTTTTCAGTGTTTTTAACAGTTGCTCTATGGGGTAGTGCTGACTTTCATAGCTGCAGAATTCTACCTCTGAGTCTCAGGTGTCACACAAATATCAAAGTTCCAGGGAATGACTAGGTTGTACAAAAGAGCTCAACATCTTAGAATTTAGAAATAACAGTTACAACTCTGGAATAGAAGTGACTGTTATAAGAGCTTACAATCTAAAACCTTTCCAATAGGCCTTCACCTGATAACCTATGCTCTGAATTCAATTCTCAGATCTTGCACATTATAGTTAGTCCATATTAGTGAAGTGTTATAATATCTGTCTTTTTATTTCTGGTTTATTTTATTCAACGTACTGTCCTCAAGGTTCATTCACCTAATTGATACCTCACAACTTCATTCCTTCCTTCTGTCAGCAGCTCAATAGTCTATTGCATGTATACACCACAGTTTCCTCTTCCATTCTTCAGTTCCATGTACTGTCTCAGGTCATATGGAACTTAATTCTCAGCGAGTAGGTTCAGATAGAAATAATTTCTCAGAGCCAAATAGTTGTGATTGCCCAAATGTTCTTGATCATTTTTCTGCCATTCCACAGAAGACTTTAAATAAAGTTTCAATATTTGCAGCACCTTAAGAATCAGGAACACTTGTACCATCCGTTATAGGAGGGGAAGGCAGTGCTTCAGCTGTCCCAAGTAGTGGTTGAGACTGGCCATCGGTTGTATTCCTCAGCGGAGTAGTAGGGGCTATTGGGGTCCATTTGGGGAATCACTGAACCATTTCCAGGCTTTAAAATTGCACCACTTAAAGCATTGTGTCCTTTCTCTATGTCAGTATGAACCTGAACATTATTTTTAATGGTTTTTGTAAGAACTGTTATTAATCACATTTTTGGAAAATTGAAAAATATGATATATAGTGTATTCATTTTATTATATAGCATAAAAGTAATTGGGAAAGGAGGCAAAACTTTTATACCGCTATTGTTAACCTCCCAATGTATTAAATTTCATTTTTTACATATTTCACATGTGCATATGCTGCATATTGTTGTAATAAAGGGAAAAACAAAGTGTCTTCTCTCTTCAACATGTATTAACTTATAGACAGATTTTGTATTCCCACATGATATTTGGTATTGTAAGTTTTAGACTGTTTAATAGTTCATGAAGATTTATTGCATCCCTCCCTCTTGGTTGGATAAAGACTCTAGTTTTAGAGATATACATTTTCTCTAGAACTTCCCGCTTTCTTGCATTTTTTGCCAGCCAGACTGATAAACATTGGCAATATTCACATGGAGGCTAGTTCCACAGACACTGCCACTTTTAACAAAACACCTAAATATGTTAGAATATGCTTCATCTGGAGTGTGGCTGTAATATATCTTGTACTGTACCAAGCTTTTCTGATCTCCTTTCCTCTCCTGGTAACTCTAACCCTTTGTGACAGAAGCAATGGGGGAATCACCAAAAGGTGGACATGAAGGCCCATATATAATGCAAACGCCTTCATAACTCATGGAAACATTCTGCCAGGTTTTCTTATCAGAATAGTTCTGGACAGAAACAAATGATTTGCTCCATATTCCATCTCTCAGATTGGTAATATTCAGTCATTACCAATCCAGAAGGTTGGAATTAACTAGTATTCAGATTGTACTTCTTATTGTAGAGTGAAGAATGACATATTGCCATATCCATGAATATATTCATATTATAAAAGTAAAATATTTGTGGGGATAGGTTTTAATAACTAAAAGGCATAATAACTAATAAATTTAGTAGTTAAACTAAGTTATGTCATATTCCTAAATTATGCTGTTACCTCTTGAAGTCGAATTGGGTTCTCTTTGTAAACATTTTTTAATTAAAGAAGTTGCAGATTTACAGAAAAATCATGCAGAAAATACAGTGTTCCCTTATACCACTGCCTTATTATTAACATCCTGCATTAGTATGATACATTCGGTATGATCGATGAAAGAACATTTTTATAATTGTACTATTAAGTATAGTCTACGCTTTACATTAGAATTCACTGTTGGTGTTGTTCAGGTATATAGCTAAAAGTGGAATTCCCACAGTATTGGAAGTTCTCAGGTACTGACATTTTATCTGTCCATGTCTATGCAGTTTTCTTGCATGGACTAGAACCTCCAGCTGAAAGGGGATATGCCTTAATTGGGAGTCCAAGGAATTTTTCTTTTTTTTTTGGTGTTGTGCTTCAGGTCTTTTTCAGTGTTATCTAATGTTGAACAGTTGCATTTCTCATGCCATCATTTTCTGGAACACCATCATTTATTTGAATTTATAAATACCTAAGCTTTTTCATACTGCATAGAACCACTTGAATAACTTAAAATACTTTTCCAAATATTATCCAGGATTTCCAACGTGCCTTCAAGTTGAATAATTAGGAAAAGAAAGCTCTTGTTTTGTTTGTTATTTGCTTAGATACAGTGTTAGCAAATAGTAAAATCTAAATAGGAAAAGATGCTATGACAAAAACAAAAATAGTAACCTGGAAACTGCTGGGCATCTTCTTGAGGACAGGTGGGCTTGACATCTTAGTCATGAGTGATGTGGAGAGGGGTGGGGACAGCAGTGGGATTCTACCCCACTTCTACCCATCCACATTCAGGCCAGTGCCCCGTAGGTAGTAGTAATGTTCCAGGTACATACTCATGCCCCAGGCATGCTGGTCAGAAAAGAGAGCTCTCCAGTGGTTCTTCCACACTTTTAATGTTTACTCTGAAACAAACTCTGTCTCTCCTTGGTCCTTCCCTAGGGGAAGTACTCTTCCCTTGAGAAGATTTTTTAACATTGTTATTGCTGGGAATCCTCAATTCTGCTTGGTTGCAGCCCACCTGTGCCCTTACCTCCCGAATCCATTTGGTCTCACCTGTATCCACCAGGTTTTCGTCTCAGGTTTGTGGTTTTGTTGGGTCCTAATGTTACAAAGAGAGAAACTGAACAGCACATTCTTTGCAATGGGTTTTTTGTCCTGAATGAATGGAATGAATGAATAAATGGCATCCTTCTGTCCTTTGTCAAATATATTGTAACTGTATATACAGTTTGTTTTGGGCTGCCTTTGGACTTTTTTTAAAGTCTATTATCACTTATTTTTGCATATTTGTCAGGCACTCCACTCCACCCCACCCCCTTTATTTTATTTTATTTTATTAATTTTTTTTGCATGGGAAGGCACCGGGAATTGAACCCGGGTCTCCAGCATGGCAGACAAGAACTCTGCCACTGAGCCACCACGGCCCAGCCACCAACCCCCTTTATTTAAAGGTGACTGAGTCCATCTGACTTTCCTCTTACATTTTTTCACTAATGACTAGGTACACATTCCATATTCTAATGCCTACAAATATCCTTGAGCATTGTCCTGGTATTGATTCTTTGGGCTTTTGCTATTTGAGATTTGAAAGCAAGACTGGAGCCATGTATTATGGATTGAATTGTGTCCCTCAAAAAGATATCATCCCCAGTGCCTCACAGTGTGGTGGTATTGAAATTGGAGACCCCAGATGGAAATAGATAAATTTAAATAAGGTAAAATAAGGTCATAGTGGAGTAGGGTGGGCCTTTTACCCAATGTGACTGGTGCTATTAAAGGGGGAAATTTGGACACACAGTAGAAAACTCTGTGCACTAAGTGAGGCAGAGATCACCAAGGATTGCCAGCAAGTCACTGCGAGGAGAAAGCCATGGAACAGGTCCTTCACTGCGGTCTTTGAAGGAAGCATGGTCCTGAGGACAATCGGCCTCTAGAACTATGAGACAATAAATGCCTGTTGTTTTCAACCATGCAGTTTGAGGTACTTTGCTATGGCATCCCCAGGAACTAAAACTATGTTTAGTTCAAGCTAATTATTCCACACTATAGAGACAAGACCCTTCTGAGAACTCTACCTAATGGCCTGTGAACCATGATGTTTTCCTATCTGTGTGCTGCAAATGCACATTGCTCCCAAACTTGTGTGACTGCCAAGTGCCCTTCCCTCTAATTCTTTCAATGGTTCCTTACCTGGCTTTGGGTAGTTTCCCCACATGTACGTGCTTACCAGTTCTTGGCTGAATATTCAAAAGGAAACCTCTGCAGATTACTGGAGTTCTATCTCTGTGTCTCTCTCCTCTTTGCTTCCCTGTCCTATGAACTCAAGCCACCTTGGTTTCTTAGAATCCCGACTCCAAATTCTAACTCAGGAAGTCTGCCAGGTTCTCCTCAGAGATTCTTTACCTCATGTGGTTCTTAGGTCTCTCAGGGGTCGTGCTTTAGTTGGCTGACATCTAATACCTTGAAAAACCATTGTTTCACACATTTTTCCTTTCCTTATTTTGTAAAGTTGTTGTGTCTTTTGTTCTTGTTTTTGGTTCTTTCGTACAGGATGGTAAATTGAATTTCACTTGACCAGAAGTGAAATTCAGGTACTACACTCTCAATTACCATCTTTCTATGATGTGTTCAACATCTAGTAGATTTAGTTCAAGCTTAGTACCTGTCTTTTCTGGAAATGTTTTACCTATGTATATACATTTGCTTTTCATAAATTGTCTAGGAACAGCTTATCTAAATATAAAAACAATTCTGTTTATATATTTATTGGTGTTTATCAAATACATAAGCAAAATTGTATTTTGTAAATTGTTTTTTTTAACATGGAAAATGGTTTCCATACAATAAACTATTTTATAACCCAGAGATAGTATATGCTTTTTTATTATTCAGATCTTCTATACATCCCTCAGTATCTCTTTAAAATTTTATCTTATAGATTGTTTACTTATCATGTAAAGCATACTCTTACATATCTTTCATTGCTCTTCAAAATGGAATGTATTATGTCATTACTTGTATTAACTGCTGTTCTATTTAGAAAATTTACTGATTTTTTAGTATTGTTTGTAATAAGGTGCCTTAAAAAATTCTATTATTTCTTTAAAATATTTTTAACTTGAATAATGTTATCTATCTATACATTCTTATCTCTCATAGATACCCAACCCCAAAACAATCATTATTCATTTATACTTTTTCAATATGCATGTAGCCCAAGTATCTTTGTTTGGGGACAACAATTATTTTTATAGTTTTACCAGAACCTGGTTCTACCTCTTATTTTTTTGCTGTGTCAATAAGAAAATTGGGATTTGAAATGATCTCATTGAAAAACCCTTTTTATTCTTCTCTAGTTCTTTTCTACATCAAAGGAGTGTCATATAAATTTATTATTCCCTTAAATTAATTTTGACTGTTCAAGAGAGAGATTTCACAAAAGTATTAAGATTTAGCATAGTGTTTTATCTCATAAATATTCAACGATAAGAGAGGGAGATATAAGAATGGCAAGTGGGCCTATTTGTGTTAAGAATTTAAATATGTGTACATGAATTAAAAATTTAGACAAGCATAAATCATTTGCAGTAGTCTGGCAAATTAAGCTGCATGGCTAGGAGAAATATTCAAATGCAAAAATATATAACCTAATGTCAAGTATTTTAAAAGGTCACAACCAAATGAAAACAGATATGCTATTATGAAGATGAACATTTTGATTGTCCTTCAAAAGCTTTATTAAACTTTTAAAAAATATTGTGGTAGCTGTTAATTAGATTAACACACGCTCGTAACGAATGCACCTTATATTCTAGCAGTGTACAGTGTAGGAATTCTTCCATCCTTGGTAGGGATCAGTCAATCTAAGTGAAGCCATTCTAAGCACTTTATGTATAAAAGGTTTAATCTAGGAAATAGTGACTTAAATGACTTCTGATGCCCAGCAAAGCTGTCTCCCATGCTCCAAGAAGTGGTGTGGGCTTTCTGGGCTTAAGCCAATAAGGTGGGGTCTGCCCAGAAATTAGTGTGCAACTGCAACGGGCTCTGGGAAAATGGCATTTCTCCTACCACCATCTTCCAAATCAACTGAGGTTTCTTTCTTTGGCCACCTATCACCTGGAACCAGACAGGGAAGTTGATGCTTTGTTACAATAATATAGAAGGATCCGAAAAGGGTTGATGGTGAAGGGGCGTTGACAGCAAGCAGTGATGCAAGTTTGCCTAAGGTTCAACATGAGCGCTCCTGGTTTGGGTATGATTTCCCTGCTCTTGGTGGTGCAGGGAGTCCTCATTCCATGGAGGCAGGCGACTTTACCAGCCCCATAGGCCTCCATTTAGCAGACTGCGACTGGGAGGATGGAGGTGGTACATTCATTTCCTAACTGCCCTGAACTAGAATGAGTCACATTCCTGCTACCTTCCAGTGGCCATTCCCTGTGATGGAAGGGGGACAGTGATATGGATGAACAGTGAGCCTGGCAAACAAATATCTCTGCAAAATATTCCAGTTTAACTTTACAGTTGGAAAAATAAATAATGAGTTACTATGCAATGTGAAATCACGGCTTCTCAACATAAATCATACTGTTGACTTCTTAGAATCTCATTTATTAAATTATTCATTCCAATACCTTTGATATACGCTAGTATTATTTCTAAGATATAAATATTAATGCTAAAATGGTCTTTAACTTCATTGGCTGTATGAATATGAAATTAGTATATTAATTTTTCTCCATTGTCACCCAGTTCTTTAGCCTGAATGCTCTAACTGCTTGGGAACTTTAAGATAACCTATCTTCATAGAAAAATGATGAACAGGGAGCTGAAGTTTGCTGGTAAAAGAGTGTTTGGTATTAAGTTAAATGAGAACCTTTTGAGTTTCACTGCTTCATACTTGGTATGCTTATTTGAAGTTTTACAAATATCAGCACTTTATGACTTTTTTTGTTCTAGAAAATACTTTTAGCTTCTTGTTATTGTGAAAATATTTGAGGTTGCCTGAACTTCTACTAGAAACTTTTAGTATAAAACCCAAAAAGAAACCCTTTTTTTTCCCCAAACAACTTCAAAGTTAAATGAGGAAGGAGATTTGGAGAAGTTACTTAAGTTAGAAACATTACATATACAATTCATATGTGCTATATGAATGAATGGGTTCAATGAACTAGTTAAGTATACATAATCTACTTCTTTGTCTCTGTACCCAGTGTCTCAAAGTCAGGTTATATCCATTACACCAACAACATCTGCCACATTAGTTTTTGTGAATCAATAAAAGTGGGAATTGTCAGATATGTCTGTCAGCCCTTTTCTTCTCAACTGTAAATGTTAATATTTCCTTGTGCAAAATGATCTTAAGCATTCCCAGCACACCAATATACTCTCCTTCATTTCCTTCATGCTGTTAAAGTTCTAATAAAATTCACAACATTAATATTATCCAAAATAAATATCATCAACACAATATGTAGTTTGCAATGTTACCTACATTTCCATTGCATAAAATAATGTTATATAGATAGTTATGCTGGGTCTCTCTAAAGGGTCATTACTGTTTAAAGGGATAAGAACAGTTTTACTCCACATCTCTGGGGTCGTCTGAGTTATTACCCAAATAGATTAACCATTGGTAGTATCCTAATTTATGACTTCTTCAGTGATTGTCCCAATTTCTTTAAAATTTGAGAACCATTAGCCAGAAATGCTACACTGATGCTAGGCAGTAATTATTCCTATGATAAAGATATCTTTGGATCATTTATTTCCATGCAACTTTCTTGTTCTAAAATAAGCTAAAGTAAGCATAGCACAAAAGTCCTCACCTTGTCGATTGTATTTCCTTAAAATTTTAGGTAATCTTGTGAATTAAATAACCAGATAATAAGAAAAGAACATTTCTAGATAATTTAAGCTTTAGATCAGTATTATAATTTAATTTTAGCAAAGCAAACTTTTCCTATGTGGTTTCTTCAAGCAAGTGCTGATATAACGCAGCCACAATATATAGAACTTCTGAATAGACACATCAGGAACGGTCTGAGTTTATAGGAAATTGAGAAACACAGTAGCACTTGGCATTGTGTGTTTTTGTGTAGGAAACCTAGGATGTGATCGAATGTAAGTGAATCCATCAAAATGGGAGTATGCAGCAATCCTAAGCGGTATGCTTGATGTTGAGAAGAGGTTCATTCTGCTCCTCTCTTGCTTGCCTGGTCAGTCCTCCAGCTAGAGTAGATTCCCAGGTAGAGTTGATACTCTCCATTGTGTTGGACATTCCTGACCATATAATGTAGCATTCACAGCATTACTGCAAATGGACCAGATCAACTTTCACAATTTTTGTTATTTTGGTCATTGAATAAATACTTTATTTTAAAATGAGTATGATGTATTAAGCAAATAAAAACAACAATTGAATGGGATTCATGCCTTTGCTACTTTAATCTGGAGTCAATAATATTTACTGTCCCTGGAACATATTTTAATTTGGCACTAGGCCTCCATAAAAAAACAGAGAAGACGAAATGCCCTAATATGCTAGATGTCTATGCTTTTTCTCTGAACTATGGAGAAACAAGTTATTATGGAAGTTGCATAGTAATAATTAATTCGTGTCCTTTTATTTCATATATGCTAAAACATATTGAAGACCAAAGTACACAGTAGTAAAGAAATTATAAATATGATTGTAAAGAGTATTGCAACAGATTTCTACACCTTAGGTTAAGCATAAGTAAATGAAATTTATCCACCAGAGAATATTATTACATTTTTGGAATCACATATAATCGTATAGAATATAGTAATAGTGTCTTAATCACAGATTGAAAATTGATGTTTACATCCACTAAATTGAATTATTTGGCCTGCATTTTATCTACATTTGATGATATTTCACACACAAATGAAAATTCTGCTTTACTTTGACATTTTGCTAAGGGACAGGATATCAACTTTCTGTTCTTTAACAGATTTTTAGTTTAATAGTTGAATAAAATAATAGCTTAACATTTATTACATAATTTGTATGTCCTGCAGTTGTGACACAAACTGATAAAGTTGCTTACTTCAAACCAATCAGTTCCAATGATTTCTACAGAAAGAACCAGACAGGTTTGCACCTTAGATTTTAAGCGCTCTATCAGAATCAATACCGAAATAATTTATGGTCTGCATAAAACCATCAAAACTAACACTGAAAAAATGATATGAAAATGCCCAAGCTATTCAGTGCTTAATACACCCCTGAGAGTGGATTTTCTTATTTTCTGGTATATGTTTTTGTCAGTTCTTCACTGTATATTTATACATAAACACTATTTTTTTCCATGAATTAAAGATAATGCAAAACTACTTAGGGTCATTATGTTAAAGATATTGAACAGCATTAGCACATGTCAGGATAAGAGTTTCACCTGCAAAAGCAGAGGAGATCTCAAATGTTGTGAATTGTTTTAGCAATGCCTAATCTTGTCAAAGAATATTAAAAATATGCTTTAATTAAATATGTATGTATATACATATACACATATATATGTGTGTAGGTAGTGAAAAGAATTGAACTTTTTAAAACATTATTTTTAAATTTCATATTTCACATTTTGCTTATTGTTTATTTTTATAGTAAATGTTTTTCTTAGTAACAACACCATGTACTCATATGTGGCAGAATTTGTGTGTGTGTATGTGTACTCAGTCAGACCTATTTAATCATAGGTTAATTATGTAGATTAACTGACTAATATTTTATAAGTTATGCCACTAGTAAAGTCAAAAGACTTGGGAAGAAAGAAAGGGGAAGAAAACAAAGAGGGAAAGATGAACAGGAAAAGAGGTAATAAGCAGGTAAGGTGTGGGGACAGTATGTTTAAGTTTTAATAATATGGATGATAATCATCATTTCTGATGCTTTCTCTGGGGCAGGTCTCTAATTAAGCACAGCTAATCTCTTCAGCATTTTCATGAAAATCCATGGAGGAGCCCAGGTAACTATCTTATCCACCCTCTAATATTTGTTTAAATTCTCTGAATAGACACAGATACATTTGTGTAATAGGAACCTCTTCCATATTTCATTTTATCACTATAAAATGCAAGTTCATCTTTTCTGGCTTCTTCCGTTGAGAAGTTAGCTATCAGTCATATGGCTGCTTCTTTGAAGTCATGGACTGCTTATTCCCTGGTTACTTTAAAGATTTTTATCTTTGCCTTTGAGTTTTCAAGTTTTACTATGAAGTTCTTGGGTTCTTCTTTCTTTATGTTTATACTTCTTGAGGTTCTCTGAGATTTTTTTAATGTGTACGTTGATATCTTTCATCATTATTACTTTGATTTTTACTCCAGACCCATTTTCCCTCTTCACTTTTTTGTTTTTCCCACGTGTATGGGATAGACCTTTTGACCATGTGCCACATGTATCTTACACTATATTTTCCTTTATTTAATCACTGTGATTGAATTTCACTCTTTTCCATTTATCTGCTTCTAATTCAATTATCCTGTTTTTTCTGGTCCAATCTCCTCTTAAATCCATCTACTAAGTGCATAATTTCAGAATTTGTATTTTTTCAAGTTTTTTAATATCCTTTTGACTCTTTTATAAATTCTTTCATCTTCTTTGTACATCTTTTCCTTTATTTTCTTAAACATGTAAATAATGGTTTTATAAGTCCTTGTATACTAACTAATATATGACTCAATTATCTGTGTGCTTCCATAGGCTATTTTTATCTTGTTCATTTGTTACATAGCTTTTTCTCTTCATATGTCTCTTATTTTTTTATTTTATGCTGCACATCATACAGGAAAGACCTATTGGGTCTCCAGAGGCCGCTGTCCTTCAACAGAGAAGGTTTTTAGGTAGGGCGGTTGAAGGATTGACAACCTCTGTCTTCTCCAGATTCAGAGCTAGACTGAGCTTTACAAATATTTGGTTTTACTCCAGTTTTCCCCTGTTCCTTGGGTGTGGCTTCCCAGGATTGCCACTGTGAGCCTGGTAGGTATTCATCTCCTGAATTCTAAAAGTATTTGGCAATTCCTACCTATCAGAAATTACTAGCTTAACTTTCTTAACCATATACATTTTGCAATCTGCCAATATCTTGAGGAAGAGATCAGATGTATATTTAAGGCGTTTCCCTCGCTGAATGGGGCTTGATTCCTAAGCCCCACAAGAAAGTGGAAGACTTTATTCAGACTTCTTTCTCAACTTTATATTATGAATAGGCTTCCAGACTTTTTGAGATATATTGTTTATTTTATTTTTATGTTTCCTGTTCCAATAATTCTATTTTATATGACATTTATACACTGTTGTTTTTCTTTTGTATTGTATTTTTAACACTTAGATAACTAATTAACTTACCCTGTATCATCATTTGGTTTCCCATATATGTAGACCGTAAGAAGAGGACTTGAGTGTGGCCATTTGATTTGTGAAGTGATCTCAGCAAGCACATACAAGGGTGAGGAAACTGAGATTTTTACATTTGTCATCTAACAAATTAACTCGAAACAAAGAAACATAAAATTGCCATTTTATTTTGCTTTTTAATTTTTATATCAGGGATTTGGAATGGGCTGCTGGGGCCCACTCTTTGGAGAAGAGTTATTTGCATTTTTCCCATGTGAAAATGATTTGCTCTTTCCCAATATCCCTCAAAATTCTCATGCAGTTAAAGCAATGATCCTTAGAACATAACCATCCACATCACCTGTAAGAAATGAAAATCCTCAGTCCCACTCAGATTTCCTAAGTCAGACACATTAGGAATTGGGTTCAGCTAACTGTATTTTTAATAAGCCCTTGAGTTAGTGAGATAGTGTATCTATTTGTCATTGACTGGGAGTGAAGGGAGATCAGTGATTGAAGATTACAAAGTTTCTGGTATTGGCAAATGAATAAATCAGCTCTATCTTTGGAAAACACAATTTTAGGAATCTAAGGAGGTCTGGGGATATAATGATTGTTTTATACATACTGAGTTTGAGGTGCCTATGAAGTAACCAAACAATAATGACCCAGCAGAAAACGGGGTATGTGACAAAACACAAGTTATAGATTCTAGAATAATCAGCAAACTGTTGAATAAAACTATCAATATGGGCAAGGTTGCTCAAGAAAGGCACTTGGAGAGATAAGAACATAAGGCCAAACATACCATGTGAGAGCAGCCAACATATGGTGATATGGAGAGGGAGCCCGATGAAAGAAAATGAGAAGGGAAGACCAGACTTAACAGTGAGAATCCAGGAGAGAGAATCAGTAAGGAAGGATTTTTTTTTTAACTCGGGTGTCTTCAGTTCCCCTTCAAACTGTCTTAGATCAGAGAAAGCAATTATTGCATTCAAAGTCATTTCATTTAAAGTTATAGGGACATCTAAAGGTGAGACATACATCAGCCCAGATGCCTTGAGGAGCTAAAAGACACTATTAATGTCCTTTCTGTTCTTGATCTCCCTTAGGTCTATTTTCCTCAGGATTGGCTCACCAGCAATCTAAGTATATAATTTTCAGCTTCAAGTTCAGCTGGGATGAATATTTTATTTTCATAGCAGCTCCAGGAAAAGTTTAGGATTGACTCTGATTGGACCATCAATGAACTGAAAACTGTATCCAGGGGATTCAGTGTTTTCGTTGGCTTGGACTGGGTCATACCCAACCCCAAGAGCCAGGGCAAGCCACCAAAATAACAAATACCTAGAGTTTATGGTAATTCTTCATGGGTTATACAAGCTATTTTTAAGAATAGGGGCAGGAAAATATATAAACATGCACCCATAAGATCCATAACAGAAGTAAATAATATAATCAAGGAATAAATGATCAGCAGTGGCAAATCTATAGACAAATTCATGAAAATAGGATGGAGAAATGTCAATGGATCTCTGCCCTCCCAGGTATTTCAAGGCAATTGTAGTGAGATTTTTCTCTTCCAATAGCTTCATTAAATGACATTTTTAAAAACAACTTAACTTTTGTTCTTTTAATAGTCAAATAGATCAATATTATAACTCTAGAATGCACTACGTTTATAAGTCAAGTTTCATAATGTTGCCTATTAGAGCTGCCTGAAGCATTTTCTCCCAAATGGCTCATTATCTAAAGGGATATTCTTTGCCAGGATAACTAAAATTCAGCTCTATTTTCAAAAATCACCTTTTCAAAACTTGGTCTTTCCATTCTAAAAGCAAAATAAATTAAAGTATTTCATTTTATATCTTTGAAATTCAAGAGTAAAATTAAATGAACCACAATGAAGACATTTCAATTGAAACCCAAACACGATGGTCAATTACTTCATTATTTTCTTTTTGTTTTCTTTATCAAGAAATAGCTTGAAACATTCAATATGTTTCATGTATTTTTGGAATTGCATATTTTTCATTACTTCCTTCTTCAATAAGCTTTATTATTTAACAATTATTTAAAACTGAATCCAGTATGTGATTGATGTGGAGGGAGTGGCAGAGAAGAACGTACATTTAACTAGAGTTCCTACCACTGTGATGACAGACCCAGGTTTTGTCTTCAGATGCAGAGATGTCATTTTGTAATTTACTTATTGCAATTTTTCTTCTTCCTACACTTGATTGTGCAGCTTTGTTTTTTCAAAGATTAATAGATTTATTGAGAGGATAAAGCAGGAAGAAAGGAGGTGGGAGAGTGAAAGGGAGAAATCAGGTAGGAGCCTGAAATTGGCTCCCACCTGGGGAGCCATCAGGAAGAAAGAGAAAATGGTTCTGGTTCTTTGTTCTGAAAGCTGTATTTTAAAGGGGCAGTGATGCCAGGAAGGGAGGGTACCCTCTAGGTGGTATGCTGCTTCCTGATTGGATAGAGACTTGCAACAGGTTTATATATGGATCCTTGGACCTGCTAAGGACACTGAGGAGGGGGGCTGAGAGGGGATCTGCATCAAGAGTTCCTTTTGCTCTCAGAATTCTTTTTTGAGACTTAACATTCTTGCTTTTTTTAAAAATAAAATTTAATGAAGCTGGTGTTGGGTTTGGGTTAGTGCTTTAACTTAGCTTGAAGCAATTTTTGAAAGAAAAAGGGTATTGTGTTCTTTCATTGACTACTTCCAGTGGACAAAAGGGTGTACTGGTGGGGGGGAGTTGCTTTGAGCTGAGCAGGGTGTAGTTGGATTTTTGCAGCATTCTCTGTTAGAACAGGTTGATAGCAATGCCTTTGCTGCGACAGGAGTTGTAGTAGAAGCATGTTTTCAGAATTTTGCTGGTTGGTTATGGCTGCTATTGACCTAGGGCCAAATTAGTTGTAGATGTTTGAGTGCCGCAGATGTGAGCTGGTATCACGCCATCATGGTCTCAGCCAGTGGGCCCAAGCCATTAAGTGCACAGAAACCTGAATGACTGTGCTGGTTCAGGGGACAGAGTAACTGGAAGGCTGCTCCCAGTCACTCCTTAAGGTGCTGGAAACTCAAACCTCAATCTGATCTTCCTCCCAGGTTTTTCTTCGTCCCAGGTTTTGGCACCAGATGTTAGACAGACATGGTGTTGTTAAGAATTCCATACAAGACAGAAAGTCAAAGGTCAATAGATTTATTGAGGGGATAAAGCAGGGAGGAAGTAGATGGGAGGGTGAAAGGGAGAAAGCAGGTAGGAGCAGGAAGAAAGAGAAAATGGCTCCCAATTGCACAGCTTTTAAAAAAAAGATTGATTATGAGTATTATCATTTGTGGTTTTCTCTAAATTCTTGGATTTATTCAAGTAAAATACAAAATGATTTCATAAAATTAAATTGTATGAGTTCCTTGATTTAGTGTATTTAAATAGTGCTTTTTTTTTTTTTTTTCAATTTAGCTTCCCCTACCCAGATGGGGTTTGAGGTGTTACATGGTGCTCATTCCTGGCATCTCTTATTACATGCATTGTCATGGAGGGTTGCTCCTTTCTTTAACCATCCTCAGTAGCAAAGCAAGAGAGGCTACAGAATGGGGAAAAAAATCATTGATCTATCTAAGCATTTGTCATGGTCAGGTTCATGAGTCAACTTGGCCAAGTGGTGATACCTGTCTGTCTGGTTGGGCAAGTGCTGGCCTGTCTGTTGCAATGAGGACATTTCATAGAATTCAATCATGATCATGTCAGCTGTATCCACAGCTGATTCCATTTGTAATCAGTCAAGGGGGGTGTCTTCTGCAATGAGTGATGCTTAATCTAATCCCTGGAAGCCTTAGGAGTATTCAAAAGAGACAGGCTCTCTTCCTGCTGCAGCTGGCAAGCCTCTCCTGTGGATTTCATCCAGACCCTCCATCAGAACTGTCGGCTTCACAGCCTGTCCTGCAGATTTTGGACTCTTTGTTCCCATGGTAACATGAGACACTTTTATAAATTTTATATTTGTGAGTGTTCCCTGTTGAGTCTGCTTCTCTAGAGAACCCTAACTAATACAGTGTTCAAAGAAAATATTTCTTTTGCCTACATACTTTGGACATTGGGACAATGTCAAACCACCATCTGCCTCTCTGGTTTGTTTGTGTTCAGGCAACTTGATAAGACAACTACACTTCTACACTCAAAAGCTGTTCAGATTGGAAGTCTTTCTAGGGGTGGTAATTGGGTTAGAAAATGAATCATAACATCATCCTCTAACGCAGCTGAGGTTCAGAATGGATTATTAATGCAGAAGGCACTTGCTGTATATTTTTTCCCATGAAATAACATTTAAGCTTTAATGAATGGATGGATGATATTTCTTAGAAAAGATATCTCATAGTTTGCCAATGTAATGTAACCATTTAACTTCCACATGCATTATACAGCCATTAAACTCCACATAAATTCAGGGTAAGGTGATTTTTTAGTGATACTCATTCAAAGTTTGTCATGACATTTTATGTTCAACAAGGTAATATTTTTGTTTGATCGTTTTGGTGATGTACGGCCACATTAGACTAGTGATTACAAAGTCTTATTTGATTTCCAATCATTTCTAATTTTTCTCTCACCCTTCTTTTCTAATTGAAAATATCTTTCATTCATCCCAGTTATGATCATATTGAATGTGACTTTCTTTCGCAGTGTTTTGACCTTTCTATTTCAGTTAAGACTTACTTTCAGCTCCTTGCAACAAAGACCTGACTTCAGAGGCCTGAAGGATTCATTCTGTAACATAAAAGAGGAATGGGAGTCAGCTGCCCCAGGCTCAGGCAGTGGTGGCACAAAGTCAGGACCCTGCAGTAACCCTTTGTGTTCTATGTATATAGACACTTTCAGCATGAAATTTCCAGCCTGATGTACTGGAAAGGCAACAAGAGAACTCAAGCCCAGAACACCCAGTTCCTGGCAAAAGGAACCCTGTCATCGACATATTCCTCCATGTGGGTACCCAAATTAATGAGACAAAGTCAGCCTTTAGAGCAAAAATGAATACTATGTTGAAAGCATTAAGTTTCTTAAAAACAGTAAATAGAACAAAGATACGTTTGAGGGATGCTGAAGTTCCTGAAAAAGAAATCTTATTTCATTATAGGCAAAGAGTTTTTGATATATTGATCTGTAAACCCTTATATAAAATCATAGTTTGAGAAATCATTCTTCTTATCATTTGTAACTTTTTTAAAGAATGCCAGACCTTATAAGTCAGCTTGCTTTTCAGAGCTGCCCAAAGTTGTAACAAACTAAAGATGGTCTACAGCATTGCCTTAGTTTCTTATGGCTGTTGTACCAAAGTAACTCAAACTGGGTGGCTTAAAACAACAGAAATTTATTGCCTCATAGATCTGGAGGTTTGAAGTCCGAAATCAAGGTGTCATCAAGGCCGTGCTACCTCTGGAGTCTGTAGAGGAGAAACTTCTCTTGCCTCTTCCAGCTTCTGGTGGTTTCCACCCATACTTAGCAGCCCTTGGCAGTATCTTTCCAATCTTTACCTCTGAGGTCCCAAGATGACCTGGATTCTCTGCTGCATCATTGTTCAAGTTTTCTCAATAAGTCCATCAGTCATATTGTATTGGGGTCCACCCAAGTTGAGTATGGTCTCATTTAGCTTCCCATCTGAAATAACCCTATTTCTAAATAAGGTCACTCTTGAACTACTGGGTGTTGGGACTTCAACATATCTATTTGGAGAATCAAAATCCAACCCATAACAAGCATCAGTGAGTGAGAATTATGAACCCTTTTGCTAGCAATCTTTTGATCATATCCAGGATATGAAAGAACATCACCAGTAATTTATTACTTATTTATGCCATTAACAGTTTAACATGTCAACAACCCTGGCAAATAGATTTATTTCTAAAGTTGCATATTTACTCATAAGATTTATTAAAATATCCATGCCTTTCCATATACAAAGCATGTAGTTTATAGTTATTGAAAATATTAACTAGTTATAAATTCTCAGAAGCTCATAAAATTAATTTACTTTGATGGCCATTGATTCCCCAATAAATGGCTTATGATGCACAGCAGCATCTTAGTAAAATATAAAGCACTGAAAATGGACCTTCTTTAGTAGAATCAGTGATGTGCTGTATAACAAGGCTGTAAATTTCTCATGATTTGCTAGCATGTTTCTCTCCACATGCTTCTGAGTACATATGTTATGAATATATTAAATATGCTATTCAAATAAAGTGGCTAAAACATCTGCAATCCACATATTTTATCCACATAAGTTTTTCATCCCCTTCAATTATTTGGGGCCAAACGGAAAAGTTAAATTAACATTCTGAAACCCAAGATGCCTGTGCTTATGCTGATTTTTCATTGTTTCACACTGAAAATACTACTGACTTTATTGCATTTTTTAGCCTTACTATGTGAGTCTTAGATTCTATAAAGATTTTGTGATTCTGAGGGTACCCTCGAGCCATCAGATATTCACAGCTGTTCTCAATATTTTCTCAAAAAATCAACTGAAGGAAACCGGGCAATTATCATCTCAACTGAGTTTGGGAATGTAGTGCTTTGATCGTGGGTCTGCTATTGAACTGGGCTACCAAATCAGAAGATTCCTACTCTGAGAATTATCCTGCCTCTAGGTGTATTCTGTTTCACTATATGCATTTTCAAATGATTCGCCTTTGAATTGCCTCTGAAACAGGCATGCAGGCAGTGAAGCATCAGCTTAGAATCAACTATATGGAGCCACAACTTCCCGAGGAGCCGTGTCTTCATTTGACATCTCACTCTTGAGGAGCCTCCTCCTAGATTTGAGAGATCAGTCATTTTAATTACCTGACATCCAGGGTGAACTAAAACTTAACTCCTACTATCCTTTTCACATGCTCTAGGGCAGAGCTAGTTAACCTCCCTCTCCCCAACCCCTCTGCTTCCATAGTCTTACTGTCCAGAAACTGTCAGCATGCCACGGGTGTTTCTTAAATCACTCCTCTACAAGTTTGCCCAACTAAGTAGTATATTTTCCCAGATATAAATTCATATATACATTTTTAGCCAAATACATGTAAAAGTCATCTATAAAGGTAAAGAATTGGATTTTATTATTGGACATTAGAATCAAGAACTGATTTCTGAAAATTATTGAAACACTTTATAAAATAGATTATAGTGCTTAATTCCCATTGTTCTCGGGGTCTTTATATAATATAATCTTACACAGAAACCAATGATTGTCCTGGCTCTGTTTCAACTCTTTGAAAATTAACAGCCTTCAGATAAGACCTTTGCACTCTTGTGGAACAAACCAACAATCCGAATGTATATTTCATATGCTGAACAAAAAGTTTTCCTTTTCCCTGGCCTCTTCTCCAACTTTGTCTATGGCACTTGTCATATTGAAGAAGATATTCAGTATTAGACTTCTGCAACCTCCAACTACTCTTGCTGGAAAAGCCAAGCACTCAAAGAATAAAAGTGCATTGAGAAAATACATAAGATCATCTCATCCCACTGGGGCTGTCAATTTAGATTCTGGTTCCTTTAGCAAAATGGGAAAAAGAAACTCCTTGTCATTTTAGTACAAAGATGCGGGAAGGCATCACTCATTTCACAAATAATAGAAAAACATTAAATTAAATGTTTTGTTCAAACTATGTTAATGTTCCCATCCAGGGGAGTTTACTATTATCTGTGATTCAATGGCACTTTCAGTAAGTATCTGGGTTCGCTTGCCAGCAATGCTATAATAAGTACTACAGACTGTTGGGCTTAATTAATAGCAATTAATCATTACAGTTTTGGAGGTGAAAAGTCCAAAATCAAGGCGTCATCAGCATCACGCTCTCTATGACGTCTGCGGGCAGCTGGTGGTGCCTTGCTGGCCGACTGTCACTCAGTCTCTGCCACCATCACATGGCCGTCTGTCCCCTTTCATCTCCTCAATCCACAACCATGTCCATATTTCCTTTCCTTATAGGGACTCTCGTCATATTGGATTAAGGCCCACCCTGATTCAGTTTGGCCTCATCTTAATAGGATAATCTAAGATCTTACTGACAAATGAGTTCAAAGTCACAGGACTGAGAGATGGGAATTGAATAGGCCCTTGGTTGGGACAATCTACAACAGCCCCAATGGGGTATTCTGCTATGGCTATTTGGTTTGGCATCTATGTCCTAATCAACATGATGGTTAGGAGGGAATATATATATATACTTGCCTCTCCAGCATCTATTTAATAATTGGTATATAAAAATCATCAACAAATGTTTCATGACAAATGTTATAAAGTTACCTATATATAATATATTTTTATCCCTGGTTTTTAGACTTTTTAGATGTTGCTTCTAATTTATTTTAGGTAAAGTTAGTATTTCTTATTGATTTAAGTTTGTTGCAAAGTTCTGATTTTTTAAAACTTTTTATTTTGAAATATTTTCAAACTTACAGGACAATCATAAAAGTAATACACACCCCATACAGAAAACTCCAACATATGCCAGAGCCACCAATTTTAACATTTTGCTACATTTTCCATATCATTCTATCAATCCATCAATCTCTCAATCCATCTATCTATCCATCCATCTATATAACTGTTTTTTCTATTTATCAATCCATTTTATAAACACTAAATGTCACGCTTCTCGAGCACTTAATACTGCCCTATACATTTTTTAGTGCAAGAATATTCAATTATGAAGCCACCATAAAGTGAATTTATCAAGTTCAAGAAATGTGACTGTTAGTTCGGGGGAACGCGCACTACAACCGGAGCTGCGGAGGCTGTCTTGCCCCTCCCAAATGGCTTCTGGAACCGCCCCTTCCAGACACCTGACTTCCGTAGAACCGCCCCTTCCGGACACCTGACTTCCGTAGAACCGCCCCTTCCGGACACCTGACTTCCGTAGAACCGCCCCTTCCAGTCGTCACCTGACCCCCTTGCCATTACCCCAGACAGTGACTCACCTCCCTCCATCTTGGGTTTGGTGAGCTCAGCCCACTTTAAATTTCCCAGTCTACGTTCCTTCTTTCTCACCCTTTCGCCTCCTAAACCTTTCAAGTGGCATCTATAGAAAGCTTGCAGTCTATATGCCATTTATTTCATAGGCCCCAATAACATCTTTTTGGACCTTTCCTCATACATTATTAGATCCTAAATCCAGGATCACATTTTGCATTTAATTGTTATCCTCTCTTTAGTTGCTCATTCTTTCTTTTTACATACATGCACATATCATAAACTTTCCCATCTTGGCCACTCCTAAGAATGCAATTCAGGAGGATTACTCATATTTACACTGTAAGTAAACCCTTACCACCTTTGATTCCTAAAACTTTGTCTCATCAGACAGAATCCCATTAGGAATTAGCTCCCATTGCCTCTACCCCACCTCAACATGGGAATCTGTACTCAAATTTCATTCTCTATGAGTTTGCATATTCTCCAATATATATTTTTTGTAGTTACAATAGGGCTTAATTTAACATGTTTAATCTATAGCACTCTTGTTGGCCTAAATACCAATTTAACATCAGTAGTATATGTACAAACTATGTTCCTATATTGCCCTGTACCCCCACTTTCATGTAGTACTTGTCACAAATTGAATATTTATACATTATGAGTCCAGAGCTACTGATTTATCATTACATTTTATGCATTTGACTTTTAGATCATGTAGGATGTAAAGAGTGAAGTTAAAAAACAAAAATACAATGCTACTGGCATTTATATTTACCCATGTCTTTGCCTTAACTGGACATTCTCATTTCTTCATGCAGCTTTGATCTGCTGCCTAATGTTCTTTTCAACCTGCAGAACTCTCTTTAGTTTTTCCTGTAGGACCAGTCTAGTGGTGACAAACTCCCTCTGCTTTTGTTTACCTAGGAATGTCTTCATCTCTTGCTCATTATTGAAAGACAGTTTTGTCAGATAAAGAATTCTTGCTTAGCAGTTTTTGCTTTCAGAAGTTTAAATTTCTCATCCAAAACCATGGAGACAAGTACCTTCTTGCCTCCATGGTTTTGGATGAGAAATGGGAACTTAATTGTTTGAGACTCCCTTAAATGTAGCAACTTACTTCTCTTTTGCAGTTTCGGGATTCTCTGCCTTTGGTATTTGGCAGTTTGATTATGATATGTCTCACAATAAGTCCATTTGGGGTTATTAGGGCAGATACCTATGCTCCCATAATGTGCACAAGGGTTACTCTGTGCCCTCTGGAACCAGGACAAAGGAGCCGTTTCTGCGCTGAGCTGGTGAGGGGTGGAGGAGGGGTCATCCAGGACATCACAGGATCCTACTGCTTTTAAGTAGCCTTTTTCTTGATTTGATACTCATTTGGCTGCTGCAGTTCTTTAACTGTTTTCTGAAGCTTTGAAAAAGATGTTTCTGCCAGTGTTTGTAGTAGTATCACTGGTAGTAGTAATAGTAATAATAGTAATAGTAGTTGTGGTAGTTGCATCCATTCCTTGGCAGAATCTATTTATATAGGCATCAGGACCTTTGCCTCTTTGGTAGTTAGATTTCATATTCTATTTTCAATATCTTCAGTTTATTGTTTGAGTCATGATTCCCATATACATTATTCTAGTATTATACTTTGTTCTTGATTTATTTGAAAAAAAAATTGAAAACCTCATTTTAGTATGAATGCATTTAATAATGCTCACATGATTTTTTAATCTTCTCTTGTATGATTAAAATTCTGAGCACTGGAACCCATGAATTTTAATCCTTCCTCCAGAATTCTAGTTTTCTGTGTTTCCTCAATTGTAGAAAATGAAAAATAACAGAAATGACCTTATAGGAGTGCTTTAAAGATTAAATGAGTTAATATCTGTGAAGTGTCTAGAACAGTGGCAGGCCTAGAACAATTGCTCCATGAGGATGAGCTGTGTGACTTTTACACAGATGACACCTCTTTTCTTTGCTGTTATTTGCAGCCTTTGTTTTTCTCTTAATTAAACTTGTCAAAGGTTTCTTTATCTTTGACCTGATTGGTTACTTTTATGTTTGGCCATTATGGTTTGTAATTTAGTTCTTTGATATCTTCTGTAGTTTTTTTGCCAGAGGTCTTCAGTGGTGTAGTTAGTTCATTTCTTTATATTTCTTTTCTAAGGAACATCCTAAACATTCTAATATTTTTCACATCTATGTTGTTTGTAGTTTCCTTTTTTATTTCCCCTTTAAACCAAGATTACTCAGTTTTTTTGTTTTTCACTCTGAAGTGGATAGCTTTTGTTTATATTGGGGTTTTTCTTGGATTTTTTGTTATGTAGCTCTCATTTTGTTAAATAATTTATCAGAGACTATTGTATTTGTGATATATGGAAATTTAAATTTTGTTTGTGATCTTATTTGCCTTAAACATGTTTGATTTTTAAAATCTATTGTTTGCTGAATTTGAGTAATTTGTATATGTCTTGTTAATTGTTAGTAGCATTATTTCTTTTACTTATTCAGCACATATTTAATCAGTGCATACCAGGCCAAACTCTGCTCTTGGCAGAGGCCTTGAATTAGATCAGAGTCCATCTGAGGGCTGAAATCACAGCCTCGGTAGAACTCACACTTCATCAGTTTTCTGTTCATTGACAATATGAGGAGTGCAACATGTATCGTATTTCTTTATTTTCTCTAATCAACTCAATTTTCCATACGCATTTATCATTCCTACTTGGTGGGAAATTATGCTAAAATATTGGGGCAATGCCAATGAGACAAGACAACTGTTTGTTAGCTGTCCACAGAGGTCAATGCTGAGCTGTCCATGGTCCCTGTATTCATGTTCCTGACAGGTCCAGAACCCACCGGATACCTGGATGTCACTGGGGAATCAGCATGGTAAATGCACCAAGATGCTCAGCATTTCTGGGGATGTGGATAATAGCCAGGTCCAGAGCACAGGGCTCTTCAACTTTGAACCCTGCAACCTTCTCTTACCAAAGCCCAGGGCAATCCCTTTCTAGTCCTCAGAATAGCCCTTCTCTCCTACTCTGATTCAAGCTTATGATTCCTGTTCTGTTACTAAGTACCATGATGAGTCATTAAACTCAGCGAACAGAATACAATACAAACAACCTCTAAACTGGGCCCATTTTCTTTGAAACAGGGAATTAGCAATTTTCTATTTTTACTTTTTATAGAGTGAAGAATAAGAAAGCAAATCAGAATTAATTTTTCATATTAAAATCTGAATTTATTTAACTTGTTCTAGTTTTCTCTATGATTCTTGCTTTGACTGTTTGATTTGTCAGTTGGTCCGAAAGGCATGTTAAAGACTTTCCATAGTTGCATTGAAGCTGTCAATTTCACTATGTGTTTTTACTTGTCTTTTTGTATGTCTTAAAATTTCAATGTGTAAAATGATTAATGACTACCTTCATAATATATCAACAGCTTTATCAATAAAAAATATCCCACTGTCATTTTTAATGCTCTTTGACATGAATTCTTTATTTGTATAATATTAAAATGGTTACATGTCTTACATTTGCAAGCATTCAACAAATAAGACAGAGCAATGTGATTAACTCCTTTTAACCACCACCAACTTCAATAACTACCCAAATCTTCTTGCCTGTATTCCTTCTCCCCAAGCTTTAAATTTCTGTCTGGAGTATTTTAAATAAAACCCAAGACATCAGATTATTTCCTTCATAAAAACTCTGTACCTTTCTCTAACAAATAAAAACTGTTTTTGTGTATCACCACAACATTAATATTCAATGCTCAAATTCTCCAATTGTCTCAAGTATTGGAACCCAAACCAGTTATATATACTACATTTTTTTTAGTGTCTTAACTAGTTTTAGTCTAGAACATGCACCCCACTCTCTCTTTAAACTGTCTTTTATTTCTAAAATAATTCACTTCATGTGTTTTATGGAATCTCCCAAATTCTGGATTTTGCTTACTTGAAATATATGACATTATTTATAAATAACCCCCATTCCCTGTATTTACTATAAACTGGTATTGAATATAAAGGCTTAGATTCTAGTTTGATTTTCTTGAGTGTGCAAGGATGCATCATAGAAGAATCTGTCTTATTGCATTACATAATTTTCAATGGTTCCATTTTAGTGATGATAAAATGTGTACATGATCTTAGGCATTTTCAGCCTAATCCACCCATGATAAAATTCCCAGTCAATCTTTCATTTAGCATCTGTAGTAAACTGCGAAACTGTCCATGATTTTTCACTCTTGCATGGTTTGTACTATGTGATGTGAAGTTTCTCTCACTAAATAAGTCTCACCAAAGAAGCACTTAAATCTGAGATGAGCTTGTGAGTTTTTGGCTGCTAGAAAGTCATAGCCGCAAAGGTATACTAGATCCAACCTGGGCTTCACGGTGCCTTCATATTCTTATCTCATTCTGGGAAGCCTGCCACCACCAGTTGGGCTGCTAGAGAAGTGCCTGCCAGGAGAAGGACCAAAGTACCTTAGTCAAAACACAGCCAACTAAGTTTGGGGCTAATTTTTTATACAGTAATAACTGAGTAAGGTAGAAATGAGATCTAGAAGTGGGGTGCTTATGTAAAAAGAGCCAAAATATGTGCAGCTATTTTTGTTTATTTTCTTTAGTCAGTGGTCAGAGGTTTGAAAGTGGCAATAAATTGTTAGCTAAAAACTGGAAAATTGGTGAAAAACATTTACTGGAGCACAGAGAAAAAGTTATCTCCTACTTTGTATTGGCAACATTAAACTATTTTAACTTTGAAGTTGTAAAATTACCAATTGAAGTTGGATTTTGTCAAGGAGATATCCAGGCAGAATGTTGAAAGTGCCATCTTGTTCCTTCTGGTATGTGCCGGTATAGAGGAAGGAGATAAGCTAAAGAAATCATGGCATTCTTGCAAAATCAGAATTTAGAGGAAACATGGAATTTCCAGGACATATTTCAAATCTCCAGTCTCAACAGCCTATACAGGATTTTTATACATACATTCAAGTGGTATATATTAAACCAAAGTCATGGAGTGATTATAATATACATCTTTATCTATAATGCGTTTTGCCTTATGATATTGTTTGTAAGTTTATGTGTCAGAGGTCCCCAAGATCACTTATTCTATCTGACAATTTGCTAGAATGACTCTTGTTGACTCATCATGTATATAAACTAACAGCTAATGTTTTTTACTGAGAAAGATTACTGACACAAACAAGGAAAAAAAGATACAAGCAGAGTCTGGAAAATCCATGCACAGGACACTGATTTCTCTTTCCCTCCTGTGAGAGGCACAATGAAAGTGTTTCTCTACTAGCAGAGAAATGCAATATCATCTATGTAATGTTTCTGCCAAGAAAAGCTTATTAGAACCCACGGTTTTTAGGGGGTTGAACATATAGGCTTCTTCTGCCTCACTGTATAAAAATTCCAAGCTCATAAGGATTTGATGAGTTTGCATATGTATCCCATTACATCATCACAGTATTCAAGACAATAAACTTTTCCATCACCCCACAAAACTTTCCTTGTGCTCCCTGGTAATCCTTCGCACTCCCCAACCCAATCTATAACAATCGCTGATCTATTACCATATATTAGACTGTATGCTCTAGAATTTTGTGTAGATGGAATCATATGCGGATTGCTCTGTTTGTGAACTTCTTTCAATCAGCGTAATTTTTTGAGAAACATATATGATGTCACATGGACCAATAGATAATTTAAATTGCTGAGTATTATTCCATTACATATATGCATGTGTGTGTACCATAGCTTGTTTACAGATCCATCTATTCATTGTTATGTTAGGTGTTTACAGTTATTAGCTTTGAGAAATGAAGTATCTATGAATATTTGTGTACACATCTGTGTGTGAACATATGCTTTCTTTTCTCTTGTGTGAAAGCCTATAAAGAAATACCTGGATTGTATGATAGGGCTATATTTAACTTTTTAAGAAACCATTGAACTGTTTTCCAAAATATATAAGAGATCTACTTTTTCTATACCCTTGCCAACATTGGGTGCCATATTTTAATATTAGCCATGTGAATGGTTGTGATATCAGCCATTCTAATTGTTTTTTTATTTCCTTAATGATTAATGGCATAAAACATCTTTTCAAGTGCCTATTGACCATTTATGCATTTTCTTTATGATGTGTCCATATTTTTATTATTTTTATTAGGTTGTCATTTTTATTTCTTAAATAGTAAGGGTTCTTTATCTATTTCCCATATATACATTTATATTTATATATATAAAGAATTTATATATTCTGAATCCTGCAAATATTTTCTTCTCCTTTGTAGCTTGCCTTTTCATTTTCATTTTATTAATGGGATGTTTAGAAGAGCACACTTTTTCCACTTACATTTCTTCTACTATTTGTGTTTTCTGTACACTATATGAGATACTTTTCCCAATGCAAGGACACAAGGACTGCCTTCTATGTTTCTTTCAAAAAGTCTTATAAGTTTAGATTTTACCCTTAGGTCTCTGCTTCATTTCTTTTTTAATGATGTCATTTCACTGTCTTGTGGCTTCCATTATGTCTGCTGACAACACCAGCTGTCAGTCTTATTCTTGCTCCTTAAAGTTAATGTGTAATTTTATTTCTTGCTTTACAAATTATCTCTTTATCTTTAATTTTCAGCAGTTTTACTATGACATGTTTAAGGGTATGGTTATTTTGCATTTAAGCTTCTTGAGTTCACTAAGCTTCTTGAATCTGTGAGTTGATTTCTTTATTGGTTTCTACCTCATTCTCCCTCTTCTTTTCTTCTGGGATTCTAAATACATGTCTTAGTTTCCTAGGGCTACCCTAAATAAAGTACCACAATCTGGATGACTTTAAAAAACAGTTATCTATGGTCTTACTGTTCTGGAGGCTAGAAGTCTGAAACCAAGGCATAGAGCCATGCTTCTTCTGAAGTCTCTAGGGAAAAATCTGTTCCATGTTGCTCTCCTGGCTTCTGGAAGGAAGTTGTCTGCCAGAAATCCATGACAGTTTCTGCCTCAGTCATCATAAGGTGTCACCCTCACCCTCCTGCGTTTCTCTGGGTAAAATCCCTCTTCTTATATAAGGGCATCAATTATACTGGAATAAAGGCCAACTCTACTCCAGTATGACCCCATTTTATCTTACCTAATCCCATCTATAATTACTCTATTTCCAAATAAGGTCACATTCTGAGGTATTGGATAAGGATAAGAACTTCAATATATTTCAACAATTCAGCTATAATAACAGGACATACGTGTTGACTATTACCCTCAGTTGAGGATTTTAATGATAGTAGCTTTCAGAGAAAGTTCATCATAACCAATGGCAGCCAGCTAGAGTAGAGCAAATCATGTTAATCCAATTTGGGACTGAGCTGACTCAGATTTGGGTCAAAATTTCAAAAGCTTCTGTGAACTTCTGATTCAGTCCTGCTGATAATCTATGGCTTTCCAAATGCCAAAGTGAAGGCCTTTGGGGTTTACAAGGTTGCTCACCTGCCTTAGGTGCTCAGCCCCATTTTCTGTCTCTTTTCCATTGGAATTCTAATGAAAACTGCATTCTGCTACCCAGCAGCTAATTGATTAGCTCTTCAGGTTCTCAACATTTGCAGTTTAAGAATTTTGCAAATTTTTAAATAGGGCACACAACAAAGTGAACGCTCACTACCAAGCACTTCCCTTTTCTAAGGATTTTGGCCTCTCAAGCATAGTCTACCATTTTGATTTCAATTATCCCTTTGACATAAAATCTTAGAAGAATAATCATGGGGGAAATTCTTACACCAATAAAAATTTTGACACACATTGCTAAATTTTCCTTTAAAAAGGTTGAATCAATTAACTCTCAGCAAAATATACTGCAGAAAAAAAAGCACATTTATTTGGAAAGTGGATATTTCTATAGTCTCCTGCATCAATATAGGCAATAAGTGAAATTGTGCAAAACTGAGTGTATGATTCTGTCTTCTAAACATTCCTTCTAGAAACCAGAGAAGAAATGAGGTGTCAGATCATCTTTTTTGGCTTAATATGAGAAGATAAAATAGATGGCTCCTCCTTGAAGAATTCTAAGCATCATATAATGGTTGCTATAAATGGGGCATTAGTTACTATAACAAATAATATTTTTACAGAGAATTTGTAATTCCACTTATATCCCTCAGCAATAAGGGCACCATTTTGTATGTATATTTCTATTAAGGCAACAACAATAGTTTATGTGTTTTAATAGACTCTCAATAGTTTGAAGGTTGGAATTCTACTAGATCATGTACCTGTAACACAGCTCCTGGTCCACTGTGGGTATTTAACACAAGGGTATCGAAGTTCACATTCTTGAAGGATGTGGACTTGACAACATCAATAAAATCTTTAATCTCCAGTATGTCATTAGAATCGCTTATTATTATTTATTTTAGCATTCCATAAGTGATGGATAAATTCCTTTTCTATTGGTCAGAAAACTTTATCAAAGCATTCAAGACATGGAAAGACCTGGCTAGGTTCTCAGGTAAGTACTGACTAAAGAAAATCATACAATCATTTTTAAATGATCTGATTAAATATACTTTCATATATACACATATTTTTAAATATAAGAGTCTATTATTGGTAGTCCAGCTACAATCCAAATAGGGAGGAACTATTCTTTTTACAATAGTAAAACAAAAATTTAAAGTAATTCTGTGAATCATTCAAGATTCATGCCCTACAGTTTCCAGGTCTATAAAGACTTCATTCGTATGAGCCTGAGAATACACTGTGACTCATGTTAAATATAAGACAGGACCCAGATCACATATACACCTTCATAAGTATAAGAAGGAAGCCTGAGGAATTATTTACAACTGCTTCAATCTCATCTCTCTGTCTGGATTCTCCTTTGTTCCACCATAAAAGTTGCATGGCCTGTCGCCTCCATTGTATTAAATATTTCTGCTCGTCTGGCTTCTCCATGCTGCAGAGCTTCAGTCACATCCTTACCAAAATTCTCTTCAAGAACACATTTAATAGAGCAATGGAGTCCACACCACTGGTAAAACTATTGTTCAAAATGTCATACCCTAAAAATTTGAAATTATCAATTTAATATTTATATTTCAGCCATAATTTTAAAGGACCTCAACTTCACTTATTTTATTAGATTAAAAAGGCCTCCAAATTCTCAACAACTTACTGTTCGAAGGGATAATGATTCCACTAACATATAAGTATTTTGCAGAACTAAAGTGAAACAACAGCTGTTCTTAAATCTTTTGCAAATAACTATCTCAACGATGTTAGGGGTAGAGTGTGTCTTGGCACTTATTCAACTTGGTCAACATTTACTCCCTTTCTAAACCAGGTAAAAGTACAATTTCAACTGTAAAAATATTTTCCCCCATCAAGTTGAAAATAATGGTGCACATTTAGTATTTAAACCTGCTGTAAGTAGCATTATGAGCCATAGAGTGTAGGGATCAGTGAGAAGTAAAATGAATATGTATATAAAACAACGTTGCCGAGATAATTTTCTAAATGTGTTTTTTGAGAAATTGAGAATACCTATCTATTTCACACTGAAATTATTACTTAATTTTGTGTGTGTAAATTTTATTGCATTCATATAATATATACACTTTGGTACATAAAGTTTGTTCATTTAATTTTTATTATAAAGAATATTAATGCATCAGTATTAATGGATAATAGGAATGAGCTACAGAGTATTTCATTTATTTTTGGTTTTGCCTCATCTTTTATCTATCTATCCATTCATTCATTCATTTTTATTATTACTTATGTATTTTTTTATCTCTTTTCTCTACATTTTAAACTGTGGTTTTAATGCCATTTCCTTATCCCTTGCTACTTAAGCATGCATTTACTAAGACTAAATATACTTATAAATCTCCATAGTTCCATTATGACTACAAAATTTTAATATTAACACAATACTTTAAACTACAGTACACTTTCAAGTTCCATCATTTACTCAATAATATCATTTCGAGTATTTTCTTTTCACCTAGTACAGATCTATATTATGTTCTATGTAATATGTGTTGCTCTTATATGTTTTCTTTTTGGTCATTTTTAGTCTGAAGAGTTCTTCAGATTGCCCTGACTTTTCATGACTAACATTTTGAAGGATGCAGATCATAAATTTTATAAAATTATCTTCAATTTGATTTTGACTGATATGTTCTCATGATCTGATTCAGTTCATGCCTCATCAGCTTGAATAGACATGATGACATGCCCACAACCCGATGTCCGCCACCTAATTTGATCACCTGTTTGAGGTCCTGTCTGGTCTCTCCTTTCTATAGCTACCATTTTCTCTTTGCAACTCCCACAGTGAGAAATCCATAATCCTAGCTCATCACATTTACCCACTTGCTCAATTCTGTAATATGCATAAAGTAACTTCATAATCAACATTCTTATAACACCACACACATGCACACATATGCACACAAATTAATAAAATATTTTAAGATTTATTTCTTGTGATTCAGGTAGAGGAAAATGGGTTACTGGATGATGGATGACATTTAAAAATAATTTTGATAATCTCTTCTAATTGAAATCTAGAGATGCAGACTTTTATTGTATAGATTTTAAATATTAATTTCTCTTCACCTGATTTTGTTACTTATTGTTAAAGTATTTCATTTCATTGTACTATATGCATCATAGCAAACTGATGAATCAGTTGACTATTGCTGAGTAAGAAGCCACCTAAAACAGGAAATATTTCATTAGCTAATGATTCTGCAAGTGGATAATATAGGCTGGGCTCAACTTGGTGGCTCTGAGGATCCTGACTTGGCTGATTCATATACCTGATTAGGTACGGGCTGGCTCAGGATGATTTCATTCATATGCATATTCATATGCATAGCTGAAGAATGATGGGGTACCTGGGGTATGAGTTTCTATCATCTAGAATGAAAACAGAGATTGTTGACATCATGCTTGAAATCTCCAAGACAGTGACCAGAGTGTACAAAACCTTTTGAAGCCTAGGTTTAGCATTAACTTGCCTTCTTTCTACCACATTCCATTAGCCAAAGCAAGTCATTAATTAGACTGGATTTATGGGGTACAGAAATCTACTCTACCCCTTAAAGCTTAAAGAAGGATATGGATAAGGAAAGTTACATTAGAAAGTACATGGATACAGGGGCTGATTTTGCAATCTACTGCAGTTACTTCAAGGCTTTCTCAGAGTGTGGTCTAAAATCAAACAAACAAAAGAAAAATATAAAAGGAAATGTTTTACTTTACTGTAAATTAATTGATGCATATGAAATGGTATGAAAACCTACATGTCACTCATGTGGCATTTGGCTTCTGATGACTTTTACAATCACTGCTCTCTTTCTGAGTGCATGCTCAGAAATCAAATATCAGAATGGTTCATACCTTAGTTGGGTACATTTGAATGGTGAGGTTCCTAGGGAAAGACTGAGGCTTAACTTCACTGTTAACCATCTATAACTAATCAAAAGGAAGTGTCACTGTGTTATCTGTGTGAACATTTAAATTTAAAAGATCTTTCAGTAATGATTGCATGAAATATAATGAGAGACTGAAAAATCTCTAGTATATAAAAACACCCATTAAACTTATTCCTTCTCATTGTTTGATATATGTTTACTTTTAATAATGGAATTTTTATCTGTATAGGGTTATTTTCATATCATGAATAAATTCAAAGATCATTAAAATAAATGTCTGTAACATTTGAGAGCAACTTATTTAAAATAATATAAAACTAGTCAAAAGTTCATTATCTTTTACTATGCTGCTGGTGTTAAAAAGTAGTCCAAATATTCCCAGTTAAAGTCCCAACTAAAATGTAGTTTTGCAACAATTGTTAATGTTGTTTTTCAAATCAAACCCAATCTGAAATATCTCCAATCAAAAGCCATCAAGGAAAATTCAAAGCATAAAGCTGAGCTGTCTTAAGCCACCTTCACATCTTTTGCTGGGACACAGGCATGGAGCACACTTCCCTCTCATGTTTGCCCACCATCTTCTATTCATTAATGGATCCTTACATTGTACCTGCCCTAGAGAAGTGTGCTTTGCCACATCAACACCTGACCTGCTGTCCTCTTTCAACCCCCTGCCAATTCCATCACCAATGTTCATGGAACAAATGCCTTCCCTCTTCACATGCATTTAGTATGAACACTTCCATGACCACCGTTTTGGCCCTTCAGCGTATTTGTGTTTTTCCTGATGGGTGGGCTATCTGTCAGCATCCAGGTAAGAAGAATGTAGCCTCAACTGGCTTACCCAAGATGTGGGTGAAAGTGATGAGATGGGGAAGATAGCAGGGACTGGTAATTGAAGGAAGGCATTGGCATACTTATGCCTGAAAGGAGAGGCAATGCAGAATTGTTATCAGAACACATGGGAACTGTAGCCTCTGGGGAAAAGCCATCTAAGGCAGGAGCTGGGGCAGAAGATGGGAGGATTCAGCCACTGCCCAAGAGCAGCATTTGTGGGGAGGAATGTAAGGTGGGTGGTGGTACAAAAATACCTAGAGATGGCTTTCTCTTCCTGTTCTTCAATCTCCAAACCTGAAAAAAATAAAACCAAGGGTACATAAACCAAGGTACATAAAACCATGTAATGCAATCAATAGAAGTCAGCCTCTAGGACACAGGAGCAGGGAAGAGAAAGTCAAATAGATCTGGAAGGACAAATAGAAAATAGTCAGTACAGTAACATTAGGAAATGACTCTTTTCACCCGGACATAGGAAAACAAGACATGGAGAGCTTTATTGCACTCCTAATGATCCAAAATGATGCTTGGGAATAAAAATTGACCAGCATTGAGTAAAACACTGTATTTAGTAAATTGATTGAGCTGGATGTGACTTTTTGGAAGAATGTTTGAGTCAAGGGAAGACATTTGTTCTTAATTTGACGTGCTAGTTCAGGCTTGGGGACTAACAATTTTAAAGAACTTTAATTCTAATTTCTACTCAATGACAATATTTAAATGTTTGTCTCTCACCTCTGTAGATTTCTTTTTTGCCTCCTACATATATCAGGAAAAAAATGAAGTATAGCATTATTTTTTAAAGGAAAGACCTGGTCCATGAGATAAAACTTTAAAAGTCATTTCTTATACTTTTTAAGAGTAGTTTAATAAGAAAGGGATTTGAGGTTGAATGCATGGTTCTGGGAAAGCTCATACTGCATGTGTAAGATAATTGAAGAGCTTAAGGGAGAAGAAAATTGGAATTTCACAAAGGCCCTACAAAAAAAGAAAACTAATAGTGAATGGTAGAATAGATACAGAAACAGGAAGAACTTTCTAGACCACTTTCATATAATGGTATGGCTGCCACAGGTCAGAGGAGTTATATGTCAGCAGACAATGACCAATAGGAGTGCACTGGCTGAGATGTCAATGATATTCAAACATCTTCCATCAGTAGAAACCCCACAAGGGATTTTAAATGTTCTGATAGGGCCTAGTATGTTTGTGTGTGTGTGTGTGTGTGTTTGTGTGTGTGTGTGTGTGTGTGTGGTAGGTGGGAGGGTGTTGAAAACACCAGCTGACATATCACTTACTGCAAATAACTTGGATTCTATAATAAACAGATGATTTTCCTGTTACCTTAATATATTCTGCTTTGAAGGAGAGAACAGAGCAAGGTCCCTATGCATGGATGACAAGGAAATTCATGAAGTATTCCATATTTTTAAAAGAAAAAGAAAG
>PVIY010003888.1:0-108187 GCA_004026745.1 Myrmecophaga tridactyla | reverse complement strand
TCCAATTCACACCTGGAATGAAGACTTAGAAGTATTTCCTTACTATACTTGATAAGCAGAGCTTGTGATAACACAGCGTCCTGGTTATTTATCATTTGGAGCCTTTGTGCATAAATGTAGCCCTTCTTCTCAAAGAGGCTATTCACCCAGATCCTTTCCTTTTAGGGCAACAAAATACTCACCATAAAATGAATGTGCATGCTGTATATGGTTTTCTTAACCTTAATAACTTCTCTTGTTCTTTATTTCCCTTTCTTGTACTTTTGATATTCACACATCCCGTATTTACAAGAAGGAAAGGGGTGTGTGTGTGGAGGGGTTAAAAACCTGTTTTTAAATTATTCTTCATTCATAGTCCCTTGCAACCTGGCACAAACTTCCTCTGAGGTAGAGCATAGCTTAATATGGCATACTCTCTCCCTCCCTTCAGTCAATTGCAATCAACGGACTGGTCTTCAAAGCTGCTAGTTTCACAGAAAAGAAGGTCCCTTTGAATAAGACAGAGGCTTAAAGTGTTCCTGTCTAATGCCACCATTTGACATTTGATAGAGTTGACAAGTGAGAGAGGAAGAAATTTATCTGAAGTGGCTAAGAAAGCTTGTCACGCTTTTTCAAATTGTGTTAGATTCTCTTTTATTCTGCACATCATACTTGGTATTCATAATGCTAACCATATTTATAATGGAATTCTGAAAATATTAAGCCTATAATAAAGCATGATTAATTATTCATGTTATTGTGTAAACTTTCCTTACGATAAAAATGATCTTGAGAATTCATTTGTCTCTCTATATCTATGTGTCCCTGTTAATAAGAGAGTTCAAGTACTGATATTTAATTTGCCCTTAGGCTCTAATGTCTCCTTTTGTTATATTCTTGATAACTGATGATTACAGAGGTGAATATTGTGCTCTATTACTATGGATAATCAAGAGTTAAACAAGTGTATTTATGTATATGGGATTAATATAGATGTGTGTTAAGCATATAAAATAATCTGTAAGAGTTTATTGGGACTATTCCTTAACATTTAACTAGTTTATATTATTATGATTTATTTCATTTTTTAGGGGAAAATGAATAGAAATCTTGAACAGGGAATTTATGAGTATTTGCTCCAGCTTTACTATTTATTTTTACGTTGTGATTGTGGAAAGTCATTTCACTTAACTCAGTGACTTATCTGTGAAATGGGAGCAGGTGATAGGGTAGGGAAAGAGGAGAAATTTTATATTACATATTTTACTTCTACTATTCAGTGAGACAGGAACATGGCATAAGCTTCTAAATACTGACATCTTCATACATAGAAATTTCAAGGTTATTTGCACATAAAAGGCAAAATATGTGGGTAAAGGAGCAGTAGATAAGGGCTACAAGAATAGTAGCTCCAGGCAGTTCCCTTTTTTGTTGTTGAAGGTGTATGTTTATTAAGTGTGGGGGGGGCAAGTTTGAAGCTGTTTTTATGTACCCCAGGTAAACAGGTTCTTAAATCTAATTCATTCCTGTGGGTATAAACCCATTGTAAGTATGGTCTATTTACGAGACTACTTCAGTTAAGGTGTGATCTACCTCATTTAGGATGAGTCTTACTCCTAATCGGAGTCCTTCATGAATGGAATGAACACACACATACAGAGAGAGAGAGAGAGAGAGAGAGAGAGAGAGAGAGAAAGCCACAGAAACAAGAAGCTGAGATCATTGAAAGCCACAGAAACAAGAAGTTGAAATCATTGAAACCCAGGAGAAAAGGGAGAGACCAGCAGACACTGCCATGGGCCTTGCCGTGTGTAGAGAAGCCAAGGATTGCCAACAGCCAGTCTTCGGAAAGGAAAAATTGCTTTAATGATGACTTGATTTGGACAATTCTTATGGCCTTAAAACTGTAAGCTAATAAATTCCCATTGTTTAGAGCCAACCCATATTATGGTTTCTGCTTTGAGCAGCCTGGGAATGTAAAATAGGCAGCATGGTTGGAGGGGGAAAAAAGCCAAGTACTGATGTGAATTCTCTCAGTTTTTGACTTCTACTTTCACCTTTCCTGTACTCTGAATTTGTTTCCTTTTAGAAGCAAAGAGTCCCTGGAAAGACTTAGCTGGTGTCCTTCCTATGAACACAGATAAACTTCCAGAAAGCCATATTCCTAGTATACCTGGCATATACATAATTTAGTATATAAATCAACTTTATGAATGCTTAGTAACTTAAACAAGATTCATCCATATTACTTTAACAATAATGTTAACTAAGTAATTTATTGAATTTTAATCAAAGGAAACTTCCATCTAGTCACATTTAGTTACAGCTTTAAAGTGTTAAAAGAAATATTTTAACACAAAATTATTAAAGTACATCTCAAAAGAAGAAGAAGAAAGCACTACCAAATTTGATGCTATTTCTTAGCGAATATCACACAAAAGCCACAACAAAAAGTGAAATATTCCTGGTTTCTGAGCTTCACAAACAAACACACACCAAGCTGAGAGAGCTTGGTGTGAAGTTGTAATCATCATAAACTGATTTGCTAAAAACGTTGCCGAAGCCTCTCTCTTTGTGATAGACATACCTGCCTGAACCATCAAGAAGTCAGGGCAGAAACATAGAGCCCACGACAGAGTTTTCCTCACCAGGACAAGCTGACTGTAAACTGATGAAAATCCCCAGCAATATTCTTCTTGGGTATTTGGGTTGAGGTGAATAGGTAAGTCACCTTTCCAGTATGGAGGGTACACATCATCAGGAGAGCTCCTGAAGGTAGCTGGGTGTGGCAGCACAGGCTGCCTCCACACTCTATTTTTCCTCCTCCCCCAGCCATAGTCATGCCTCTTACCGCAAACCGGCAGATTCTGGTTTGGTGTAAAGAGAAGGTCCCAAATGCCATAAATTCCCTGTTTTACTATGTGAATAGCCTGAAAATTGTTTCAGTAATAAGAGAACACAATTTTGCATAGACATTTTAATCAACCACAAGTTAACACGTGTAGCGGAAAGACAACCTATTTGCTTAAGGACCTAAAGGAAGTTACCTCTCCTCTCAGAGACTCAAAGGGATTGCAACAGATCAGTGGTGAGCAAAACTGGCTGTGCATTAAAAGCCCCTGGGGATCTTTGAAAACACTGATGCCCTGGCCTTGCCCCATACCACCATTAAATCAGAATCTCCAGCAATGGGGTCTGGGCATTGGTACTTTTCAAAAGCTCCCCAGGGGATTCTGATACACAGCACAGAAAACATCTACAAGAGTTGAGAGTTGACCTTAGAGTAAAACATTGAGCTCTTAAGTATGAGTGGGAAGGGTATTTTGAACGGAAAAGACAGATGTTAGCTCTACATGTTAGGGCAGCGCTCTTTTATATAGCCATTGTGAAAAAAACCTGAAAATTAAATAAGGTCTCACAAGATCACCCAACTGTTTGAGGGAAAGCGAGATTTCTGCCTCCTATTGTAATATTCAGAAACTTCAGCTTTTTCAGTTTTCCATGAGTGAGGTTGCTTGAGAAGGAATAGTATCCACAAATTTCTATTGCCTCATTTTGGCAAAGAAGACTGTGTTTTGCCTCAGGCTCTGCTTCGTAGGCCGGAGTTGCCATGGGAAGCAGGACTTTATTGGGATGCCAGAACAAACAGGCTCTGAAACCACCCCAGCAGAACTTACAGAGCTGCCTATAAATCAAAGGGAGCCCTAGGGTCAAAGCCACTTAACACACACACACATTCACACATACACATACTCCTGAAAAATATTACAAAGGGGAAGGTGTGTCAGGGAAATCCAACTAAAATTACGGCATGTAAGTAATAACTGAAATTTATGTGCCTCTTTCATCCACAGTTCTCAAAAGACACAGAATGTGCTAAGATTACTTGTCTTTTGAAAGCTTTCCAATGTTCTGAAGGATAAAAGAGGAGGGATTCTGCATATAAAAACCAGGCAAGTGGATGTGACTGTAAGGGGTCATCTGCTCCATTCTCCTGCTTATGAGCATAGTTAACAATCAAACCAAACCATTTTATTTCTTCTCCCTCGGCAAAGTCGCTTCTGTACCACTCCAGGGACTCCCCCTCCCCCCAGCTCATGTAATTTTTCTCCAGGGGACTCTCTACCAGTGATCATTCTACTGGGACGGGATTCTAAAGCAATTTCGCCTATCAAAACATTTGAGTAATGAATGTGGGAGCTTGAACGGGTTAACTGCTGTTAGACTGACCACGTCTCTTCCTATTTTCCCTACCCTCTTGATTTTCTCTTTTGGCACAAATAGCCTTCCCACCACTAAAGAATGAACTTCTTTGACTGTGGAGAATGGTATTTTCCTTAGAGATCTGACAATTCCCAGAGAAACTTGATAGTTCTCCTGACACCAGTCTTTTTTGTTTTTTATCGTAAAATATAACATATATATAAAGCAGGGAATGAAAAAAGCAATAGTACAAAGCACTCTTCAACAAGTAGTTGCAGGACAGATCCCAGAGTTTGTCAGGTATACCATACCGTCCTCTCAGATTTTTCCTTCTAACCGCTCCAGAATATAGGAGGCTAGAAAGAATAAATATTTTTCTACCATCACAATCGACGTTTTTGTGAAGAATAACATATACAAAAAAAGCAATGAATTTCAAAGCACAGGACAACAATTAGTTGTAGAACAGATTTCAGATTCTGGTGTGGGTTATGATTTCGCAATTTTAGGCTTTTACTTCTAGGTGCTCTACGAAACTGGAGACGAAAAGAAATATCAATTTAATAATTCAAGAACTATATTCGTTTGTTAAACTCAACCTTCTCTGTAGACCTCCACCATCACCTTTGATCTTTCTATCCCACTCTTTAGGGATATTTGGACTATGGCCAATCTAATTTTTTCATGTTGGGAGGGACTGTCAATGCTATGAAGTAGGGAGATGGAACTAGATGATGTTCTGGAGAGGCTGAGCCCTCTAAGTTTCAGGACATATCTGGTCCAGGGACCCATCTGGGGGTTGTAGGTTTCTGGAAAGTTACCATGGAACCCTTACAGAATCTGCTATATTTTCCTATGTGTTCTTTAGGATTGACTGGAATGGTTTTGTTTGGAGGTTGGCAAGTTATGATAGGTAGCAATGTTTAACTGAAGCTCGCATAATAGTGACTTCCAGAGCAGCCTCTCGACTCTGTTTAAATTCTCAGCCACTGATACTATATTAATTACACTTCTTTTCCCTCTTTTGGTCAGGATGGAATTGTTGATGCCATGGTGTCAGTGTCAGACTCATCACTGAAGTTATCTCCCACACCGCCAGGGAGACTTTCACCCCTGGATAGCATGTCCCACATAGGTGGGGAGGGCAGTGATTTCATTTGCAGAGTTGGGCTTAGAGAGAGTAAGGCCACCATCTGAACAACAAAAGAGGTCCTCTAGAAGTAACTCTTAGGCCTGCCTATAGATCCTGTAAGCTTCTCTGCTACCTACATAAGCTCCACAAGAGTAAACCTCAAGATCAAGGACTTGGCCTATTGATTTGGGTGTCACTAATAATGACTCAGTATCAGGACATTGCTTGATAGTAAAGTTTAACAGTTCGATATTTTTTTCTCCCATCTTTCAAGGGACTTTGTCAATACTTTTTTTTTTGCATGGGCAGGCACTGGGTTTCAAACTGAGCAGGTTGAGAACTCTGTCTGCTGAGCCATCGTGGCCCACTCCAGCCAATACTTTTTGATTATCAACTCAATATATTCTAGGATGTATCCAGGCATTACATTAAGCTATACAGAGCTAAAGACCCTCATTCTTATTCTGGGCTCTCTGTGTTTCAATTGTTCAAGTGGGCTATCCAGACAGGTTGAGTTAGATTATGTGCTACAGAAAATTTAGGTTCTGGACAAATTAAACCTTTCTTCCTTTGGTCTCAAAGAGTAGATGCAGTTCTAAAATAAAGACAATGTCTTCCTTACCCCTGTGTTCTGAATTACCTTCATCTTGACCTGATTGGCTTCATTCTTATCTCTAAATGCCAGGTTATAGATATATAAAACAACCTCTCAAAATCCAGAAATAATAATTACCACTCCAGACTAAAGGTGTCTGCTATACGAGCTTACAATCCAAGCCCCTGATTTCTTATAAGCATTTTCTAAAGGAGACCTACAATAATTGTTCTTTCATTTTTGGCTTATTGTGCCTCACCCAGTGTCCCACAGGTTCATTCACATTGTTGTATGCCTCATAAGTTCTTTTCTTTTTGTAGCAGCATAATATTCTATCATATGTATACACTGTCATTCACCAATCTACTTCTCAGTCAGTGCATCCTTCAGCCACTAGCATTCATTAGGCATCATGTATAGTGCCCAAAGTCCACAGTCCATCAACACTTTCAATTTTAGTTAATATCACTGTTTCCAAGAGAAAGATAATCAATAAACACACCCTCACCAAATAGGAAATCTAAACCTCCCCTTAACTCTTGTCCCTCCCCCCATTATTTACCCCTGCTGTTGCTGAGGTAGTGCTGATGTTTTCCTGTTAAACATGGCTTACAGCATGCAATGGCAGTTTTCCCCCTGTACCTTGGACTTACACACTCTTTGTACACAAATCAAACCTTTTAAGTAGTTCTTGCAAAAACTTATTTATATTTCTAGTGTTATTCAGTGGGACACATGGCTCTATACAACCCCTTTCAATCTTGTTCATCTTCAATATGGTAATATTACTTATAGACCACTAGAGAATGGCCTTCACTCCTATCTATTCCCTTACATTGGAGTTCAACTTCATTAGCTAACCGTTCCCCCACCTCTAGCTTCTACGTTTCTCTAAGTCCCCTATATTCTGTATTATTAGCCTCTGATTTATCTTTAAAATCCTAAAAGTGGAGTCTTACAGCATTTATCCTTTTGCGGACACCAGTCTTTAAACCCAAGCCCTCTTGCTCTGCCATCTCTGGAAACTAGGGACAACTGGTTATCCTCCCCAGCTAGAGGCTCAATAGACACTATTTGACTCCATGTCTTGCCCTCAGGCAGTCTCACTTCTCTCATTTTAAGAATGCTAAATTGAAATGTAAGATTAAATTTGAAAATTATAAAACCCATACAAGAAAATTATATAAGAAAAACTTTAGAAAGTAATCCCACTTTGCCATTTTACAAAGGCTCACTTTGTTGTGTAAAAGATGAGGACGTTGGCAGTAGGAATATTGCAGTGTGGAGTTTACCTGGATGGTATTGCACTCATATGCTTGACCCGCCTGTCATTAGCTTCTGCAATACTCACCTCCACTTCAGGTTATGGGCTTAGTTCTGCTCAGAGCTCTGGGATCCGTCCTGACTCTAGCCATGTGGTTGACTCAGATCTAGTTCAATATCCTAGAATACTACCTTAAGGAACACTCATTACCGGTCTTACTCCGGCTTTATGTCCTTGTGTTAATAACTTGGTCTCTTTCCTGTCCTTGATACTAAGTCACCACCGTAACCCGAGTGTCTATTAGATTCTTGCTGCCTTAGTTTCTTATTTGTAACTTTCTTAGCACACCAGCCTCCCTATGAATGCTTTTTTTTTGCCGTCTCTTTTAAATAAGGTGGAGGCCATAGAGAGCCAGCTATCAAAGAGAAAGGGGCAGGGATGGGAAAGAAGCTTAGAATAATTATTGGGTTAAATTGCAGACTGCTGCATCTGCTTTTATTCCCTTCTCATGATGCCTGGCTTTTGATTCGGTGTTTGTCCACATTGCCCTCAAATTCTTAGCGCCAGTGTTTTAACTCTTCACTTTCTCCTCTGATCATCCAAGTCAAGACTTGTGTCTCCTTTCCCTACTTGCTATAACTTGACTTCTCCAACTCCATAATAGAGTAAATGTACAAGGAGGCAGCTATGGTATAGAAAGAGGAATCCTGCACCTGCTAGTTGAATGAGTTCCAGTTTCTCTATTCATTGATGGGTTGAATTTGGGCATGTTACTTTACTTCTCTGAGGTTTAGATTACTCTGGAGATTTTCTGTGTAACAAATAAGTTGTGTAAGTATATAGCAATATAAATATGTAGACTGTTTTCTCCTCCCTTTCTAGTGTTATGAGAATAGAGGGTTAAGCATGCAAAATTTTCATTACTTCCTCAAAAAAATTTTAGAGCCGTTTTTAGGAGTACTTTACTGTCAAGTGCAGGTCAGGTTTGCTTTGGCCACAGTTACTAAACCATGTTTTTACTACTAAACATTTAGTGCAAAGGTTTGGTACCTGCATTTATAGCTCTAATGTGCATTTTTCCCAGGTTCTTCCCCTGGCACTTTAGCTGAAACAAAACTTCAAAGAAAGAATTCTAGGCTCCTGGGAGATCTTCAAAGGCATCCTACAGGGTCAATTAGCACCTATAAAATTTATCTCTGCTGTCACTAATGGCTATTAAACTAAAGTGAGGGCTAATGAGGACTGATAACCACTACCTCCTGGGTTTGTTATTATTTAAGTGGAAAATAACCCTTAACTCTCTATATTGAATATCCAATTCATGATTGGTTTGAGATTTATTAACTATTGTAGATTTGGGGCTCCTTATCTATTTCTTTTAGGTACGGAGGTTTTCTATGTACTTACAACAAATATAACTTATTTGCCTGCCTGTATATTAAAATAAATTGGCAAGACTTCCTCATGAAATAAGAAGTGACCCCATGATATGCACACACATGCTTTGAAAGCTTACAAAATATAAAGTGGGCACAATAGCATGAGCTATTATAATGTGTTATGTCATGATGCAAGACTGAGATCAAATCTTACTCTTTTGTTTTAATCTTCTTGATCTTAGGCAAGTTAATTAATCTACCTGTGTCTTTGTTTTTTCAAGTGTTGGATGAGGTTCATGAAAGTACCTCCAGGAGTTATATTTATTGAAATGAGTGCATACAAAGTACTCAGTGGTCACTACGATTTGAGGTTCATGTGAATGGAATTTTCATTAACAAAGGCAAATGATATTTAAAGTCAATGCTGAATTATTTGTTTGAATTTTATAGTGTTATGATGATTTTTCTTATATTAATATCATGCTAATTATAATGTAATTCAATGTATATGCTTCTATATCATGTAGATAAAATATTTCAATATGCAGATTTTTTGCTTTGTGTCTTTTTCCTTCTGACTATAAAATTAGGATGCTCTAAATTTATTTTTAAAAGATCTAAAAATGATAAAGGAATAGGAAAAAAAAAACCTTGTCTATATACAATTATCCAGAGGCATCTGTTATTTTGTCACATTCCTTTAAACAGTTTTTAAGACCAGGAATACTACTGAAATAAATATAAAAAATATTTTTGGTTTATCTAGGTATATTTGGTATATATGAAATTTCCAATAAATATAAGAAAATTACTGGTTCTGCTCATTAATATCGGGCTGTTATTTCATTTCCACTTTCCTTTGATTTTTCCACACTTTTAAAACAGGGCTTTCCACCCTGATTGTATCACCTGGAGAGCGTCAGGAATCTACTGCAGCTCAGATCTCAACAAGATCAGGGGTGCAGATGGGCACTGATGGTTTTAAATGTCCCCAGGGGATTCTAACCTACAGCCAATGTTGAGAACCACTGCCTCATAGGGACTGAATTCTTCCCTCTACTCACAAAGAAAACCAATCTTTTCTAGCTTAAAACAGGGGAAACAAATCTTTCCTAAATACTGCTGTCCTGTCAAAGCAATTTCTCCTTCTCCTCAAAGCTCCTGAGAAAACATTGACACTAAGGGCTTCTGCTCCTGTGCTGGCCTCCTATAGAGTCTTTCCTCTTTTATCACTGTTCTTTTGGAATTTCACAAATTATCACTCAGTAACTTCAATAACTTGAAAAAAATCATTCTTTAAATTGGTTTGCTTCCTTTGTGGCATTTTTCTGTTCAGTTCTCCACACCCAAATGTTCTTTCCTCATTGAGTTTTCTTACCATGCCCTCTTTTGATCTTCTAGGCAAATTGATGTCATTCCCCTCAAAAATGTGGGGAGAGGGTTCTTGAATCAATGTGGTGAGTTTTGGTCTCAGCCCCGTCAGCTTCCAGATGGGAGGATTTAATGAGTTACACAATGTAAAGCCCTTGAGGACTGCCTTGTACATCTAAGGAGCTCTAGAAATGTTGGACCCCCATTTCCCTCTTCTACCTCTTCTTCCATTTCTTTCCTACCAAAGGTAGATATTTGGGTTCACCAGAGGGCCATGGGAATGTTTCCTGGGGGAGAAATTCTTTCTCCAGAGGGGAAAGCAGACTGCACTCTCTTCTCACTCTTGGGAGGAAGGTGAGCCACTTCAAGAAAAGAAGGGAGAAATGGAGGAAAGAGAGCAAGAGTAAGAAAACTTCTGAAATTATTATTATGTGATGGGTGATAGAAACTCATTTATAGCTCTGTCAAAGAACATATTCAAAAATACATTCCTTTGCAAGAGTTCTGCAGTTGGGTTTTTTGTTTAGTTGGTTGATTGGTTGAGAGTTTGGGAGGATGTTGTATGGGCAGAAGTAGTTTTCAAGGAAGCAAAGGTATATTCCTCTTCTTGCAAAATAGATCTACTCCAAGTATAGTAATCATAAGAGGTACTATTTACTGGGCTTTACAATATGCTGCTCTAGTTTACTAAACCTTGACATAAAAATTAAGGGAGGGGCGATGCAACAGTGGCTCAGTGGCAGAATTCTCATCTACCATGCCATAGACCAGGGTTCAGTTTCTGGTGCCTGCCTGTCCATGCAAAAAACCAAAACAAATTCAATATTGCTGGGTGGGATCTCTTTGATTGTTTCCATGGAGATGTGACCCACCTAATTGTGAATGGTACCTTTTGATTAGGTAGTTTCCATGGAGATGTGTCTCTACCAAAAGTGGATTGCTAACTAAAGTCCCTTAAGAGGGAACCTTTTTGGAAAAAGCTTTAGAGCCAACAGAGCCCACAGAACTAGAGATCTTTGGAGACACAGAAGGAAAATGCCCCCGGGGAAGCCTTATGAGCTGAAAGAGAAAGCTAACCAATGTCACCATGTGCCTTCCCAGCTGAGAGAGAAACCCTGAACCTCATCAGCCCTTTCCTTGGAGTTAAGGTATCATTCTCTTGATGCCTTAGTTTGGACATTTACACAGCCTTAGAAGTATAAACTTGCAACTTAATAAACTCTCTTTTTAAAAGCCAACAAAACAAAACAAGACAAAACAAAACAGAAAAACTAAGGGAGGATATATTCTCTAGCAAAAGAAACCTATTTGATGTTTCCCAGCTTGTGACATCATTTCCTAATCCAAAGTTCTTAACTTGTGCTTCATTTGGAAATACCTACTCTTCATCTCCCCCACTCAAGATTCTAAGCAAACTTTCAAGCCTCATTGAAAATGCACATTCCTCTCCTGAATGTGCAAAATTATTAACCTATAGCCCTCTCATGGTCTAGTGTCTCTTTTCCTTCTGTTTAAGTTCTAATGTGTATGATCAGCACTAATTGACTATAGATTTCATGGTGGCTTTCATAATGTCTAGCACAGGGCTTGGCACGTAGTAGGTATTGAATAAATATTTTTGGAATTAATGAATGGATAATGTTATTCCTAGTATCCCACAGCTTTTTGTTTTGTTTTGATTTTTATTTTCCTCCTTCCCTCACTCTCTCCCTTTAATGAGGATTATAAGTGCATAGGTGTAGTTTACCTGGAGACATTAGCATTTGTCTTGATGATAATACATATTATTAGTGCTATTATTATTATTATTTGATGTTGTATGACAGGTTTTACACAATATTTCTTTAAAGTTATGAAAACAAACTTTCCTCAACATTGGCTAAGCCATGTTGAATAAATGACTTGGTTAGGGGATCATGAGAGGAAAAGTGTCGATAATCTCTAAATGTACATGTTGTATAAATGACACATAAATATGGAAAAATGCAGCAACTTGGGATTTATTTGGTGAAGCATAAAATTTCAACTTCCATTGCTTGAGGTCCTTAATTTGCTGAGACCCATATGACTGAAAGTGAGGAAATTCATAGCTGATAATCATAGTTAGTAATGCTTGTTAATACTATCAGACTTCTTTACACTTAGAATTCACTTTACATTCATGGATTAGCATCTGGCTGAGGATGGAGGACACAGACAGGTTGTGATGCCTGAGTGCTATGTCAGCTAATATTGAATTAAGAAACTGGCATGAGTATGTGTGAATTAGTAGCCATTCACTAGATTGTTTTTCATAGTGAAGTTTTAAAAAATTTAGTTGAAATATTGAACAATAAGAAAAGCAAACAGAAAAATTACTATTACTCAGTGATGAATATCTTTAAATGTTAAGTTCCCTCCCATTTTTTTCTATATGCATACATTCTATTAATAAAATTTCTATTCATGTTAGCTTAAAACAACATCAGGATTATTATAATTATACAATTTTTTGCTTTTACATATGTAGTAGGTATATTTTACTGCACTGCTATGCATTATTTGAAAATTTAATATTTAATGACTACATAGGATCTGAATGTTTGGATGGAGCATAAAATTATTCATCCATTTTTCCCACTGAGCTGCACCTTAAATTGTTCCTAGATTTTCTAATGCAGTCATAAATGATACTTCAAAGAACATCTGTATACACAGATTTGTCAGCACATCTCTGCTTATTCTCTTAAGTTATAATTCTAGATGTGAAATTACTCCTTTGTATGTTAAGCTTTGTAAACCTACAAAACTAAAAGATGGATAATATTACAAGTGACTTTTAGTATTATGGCTATGTACAAGGATTGGGGTTTAGAGCATGATATGATAGAAAGACTCACAAGTGACTTCACTTGTGGGTACACGATTAGATATATGCATATTATATCATTGGTTACATAAGGTGTACTGTATCATGTTCCCCTGGAATTTATGAAGGCCTTCTTAGCAGGCTGTTTATACTGAGTAATGAGTAGTGTTTCTGGGCCCCACATATGGTAAAAAGACTCATGACATGGAACTCAAGAGAACTAACTTCTAAACCTACCTCAGCTCAAGTGAATGTGGGACACTTCTAAGTTACTCATTTTAGGATTAATTTGAATGGGGATTTTTGAACTTTAGCATACAACAGAATCATCTGGAGGGCTTGTCAAAACTTAATTGCTGAGTTTCAGATTGAGAAGTTTGGGCTGGAATCTAGGAATTTGGATTATTAACAAATTCCCAACTGTTGCTACTGCTGCTGGTTTAGGGACCTGAGTTTGAAAGCAACTGAACTACAGTACCTGTTATGAAGAGGCACCAGGATGCTGAGGATGCAAGGGAAATGCCCTCACTCATTTAAAATAAAATGTAAGTATAAAAATCAAACAGAACATAACCTGAAAAAGAAGGGAGAAAAAGAATCACTGATTCTATCCTCTTTAGTCCAACTGAGCTCTTGAGGGCTCCTGCTGATCATTTCCCCTACGTGTCATATCCCGTAGATGTGTTGCTTTCCCTCTAATATTTGGGAACAGACATGGTTCAAAAATTCATCTCTTAAAACCCCTAGAATGAGCTGAGACTCAGCATCAGGGGATTGAGAAAGCCTTCTTGACCAAAAGGGGGAAGAGTGAAATGAGACAAAATAAAGTTGTCAATGGTTGAGAGATTCCAAACAGAATCGTGAGGTTATCCTGGAGGTTATTCTTATGCATTAAATAGATATCACCTTGTTAGTCAAGATGTAGTGGAGAGGCTGGAGGGAGCTTCCTGAAAATGTGGAGCTGTGTTCCAGTAGCCATGTTTCTTGAAGATGATTGTATAATGATATAGCTTTCACAGTGTGACTGTGTGATTGTGAAACCTTGTGTCTGATGCTCCTTTTGTCTACCTTATCAACAGATGAGTAAAACATATGGAATAAAGATGAATAATAGGGGGAACAAATGTTAAAATAAATTTAGAGTGAAATGTTGGTGATCGGTGAGGGGGAGGGATGGGGGTATGGTATGTATGAATTTTTTTTTCTGTTTTCCTTTTATTTCTTTTTCTGAATAGATGCAAATGTTCCAAGAAATTTTCATGATGATGAATATGCAACTATGTGATGATATTGTGAATTACTGATTATATATGTAGAACAGAATGATCAAAAGTTACGAACGTTTGTGTTTGGTGTTTTCTGATATTTTTTTTAAAATTAAAAAATTAATTAAAAAAATTCATCGCTTGGTTCCCTTGAAGGGATGAGATAGAATTATTAAATACTACTACCAACACTAAAGAGTGAATAGGAAGAGATCAAACAACAAGAAGCAGAGAAAGTCTAGCTTACATAGTACAAATATCTTATGATTCTATTAATGAATTGGCTCTGAAGAATTGCAGAACAGAGTCTTTGCACAAACAGGCTCCCAAGAGAATTGGATTGCATTTCTAGTATCCAGGGGCAATTTCCATGCTTCTTGCATGGCTCCCTTGCTTTCTGCAGTCTGTCCTATCTCCATATGGCAGGAAGCATGCTCCTTTTAACCTTGCAGGGGCAGGTTTCCTAGTCACTCTGTGACTTAGTTTATTTAAAGGCAGCCCATTCAGTCCACCTTGGTCTTTTCTCTTGCACAGGCAGCTAGCAGGACTTTAATGATTGACAAAGGGTGGACCCAGCCTAAGTCATTCAAGACCCAGCCCCTATACACTATATATGTATACATAGTACAGAGGAATAACACTTCAATCATAGCACAATCTTAGGATATAGGTAACAAGAATTGTACACCTACAGTAATTAGACTGCTGGGAAGAATAATGGCTGTTTCTCTGACATTAAGTGGATATGAAACTATGCACAATTAGACTGATTGAAGGAAATTGGAATATTATGTCTCCTACATTCAGTTCTGTGTTTTTTTTTGTATGCTTTATGGCTGGGGTCACATTTCATTCTTTTTCCACGTGAATGTCCCCGTATGGCAGCATCATTTGTTGAATTTTTGTTTGTTTGATTTTTCCTTTGTTCATTTGCCTGTTTGTTTGTTTGCTTGGGATGTTCATGGACTGGGAATCGAACCTGGGTCTCCCACATGGTAGGCAAGAATTCTACCACTGAGCTACCCTTGCTTCCCAAACTCAGTCTTTAAATAAGGTGTTTGAATCACCTTGTGTGGGCCCAGGAGTTAAAACTAGGACTAGTAAATGGACACTACAGGACAAAACTGAAAGAGATAACATTTAATAAGTACCTACGTATATTGTAAGAGATTTAGCATGCAGTTTGTGAGATATAGTGTTGTCTTAAAGCAGACCAGGCTGCCTTAACAGATAATGAGCTACCAGCTGCTGGAGGTATTCAATCCCCATTAATATTCAAGTTCCACTACTTCCAATAAGCCCTTTGGTTACTTCCATTCTCTGAATCCAGGTACTAGCTTTCTACCTGGTCTTTCTGCTTCTACTCTAGCCCCTTACAATCCATTGCAGTTTGGATATGTTTTACATGGTAAAACATATCAGACCTCTACTCAAAACACTTCAATGACTTTCAAATGCATTTGGCATTAAACCCAAACTCCTTAACAAGCCCACGTGGCCTGGGTTGCGCTCACCTCTCCAATCCTATTCCTTCTATTCTCCTTTATGTTCGCCAAGCCCCAGACATTTAAACTTTCTTTCTGTTCTTTAAAGAGGGCATTCTCTTGTTTTCCTCAGCCCTCTTGCACTTGCCATCCCTTCTGTCTGTGATCCTCTCCCCTCCAAGCAATGCTGGCTCCATTTCATCATCCATATCTTAGCAAAATGTTTCCTTTTCAGGAAGTTTCATCCTAACTACACTTTCTAAAATATAAAAGCCTTTGTTCATAACCAGCCACCATTTAACCCATTTTCTCATTTTTTTTTCATCTACCTTAAATTATTTTATGTATCAGGTTGCTTGTTACTCTCTTTCTTCCCACTAGAACATGTGACCCTTGAGAGGAGAAGCTTTGTTTATTATATTCATGTCTGCATCCCTAGCACCCAGAATATAACCTGGTATATAAAGGAAGGAAGAAGGAAGGAAGGAAGGAAGGAAGGAAGGAAGGAAGGAAGGAAGGAAGGAAGGAAGGAAGGAAGGAAGGAAGGAAGGGAGGGAGGGAGGGAGGGAGGGAGGGAGGGAGGGGGAAGGAGGAATGGAAGAAGTGGAGAAGAAGGGAGAGAAGGAGGGAGGAAGAAGGGAAGGGGAAAGGAAGATACAAAGAAGAGTTAAAAGTTTTAACCTATCTGTTTTGAGCATTTTGTTGGCCCACACATGTTTTACCAAGTATTGTATGTTTCAGTTGTGAAGATTATGTGTTGGTTTCTGATCTTTAAAATCCAAACAAAATCTAATTCATCTCCTTCTCATCTGACCAAATAATTAAATTCAATTACTCTGCTTTGGAGATGGAGAAACAGAAAACCAGTGAGGTTGACTTGCCCAAGGTCATGTGGCAGAGCCAAAAGAAATTCTTTCCACTGCATCACCCTGGAATTCTCAAACACTCCAATAAGACTTATACCTTTTCTCTAAAGACAGAGCTCAGAGTTCTTATTTTTAAACCTACATTAAATGGAAAGCTTTGGAAGAGCAGGTGGTGGTAATGCTATGAATCTGGCTCAGCAGGGGAACACTGAGGTCATGATATTTTTCACATTTAGTAACTTCAAAAATATAGAGATGATGTAAACTTCCTAATACTTCTTGCCAGCCTAGTGATACTGGTAACTCTGGGCAAGAGTGCACCTCATTGGTCAGGACTGGGACATGTGTGACCAATGAGCTTTCTAAAGTCAAGAGAGATGCTCTGCTAATGCTTTCAGATGACTGTCTTGGATTCACATCCTGCCTACAGTAACACTAGCAAGGCTGCTTAAATTTCCTATTAGATACATGACAAAAATATCCTATGATGTGAAGAAGTTGCTAAGACCAAATAGTACCTACTTAATAGAGTTGAAAGATTTAATGAGCAAATGCATTTAAAGTGCTTTGCACACTCTCTGGCACTTAGTAAGTGCTCACTAAATGTCACTTTTTTATAAAACTAAAGAATGGATTGAAATAGAATTGACTTTGAATTTTGATTTTCTGATTTAAATTGGGCCACTCAGCTGGATGTGCCCTCTGCTGTAAGACTGTCTCCATGGAAGAATCATATAATCATAGGTCAGACCTGAAAGGGACAATTGTGATCATTCGCTGCATTTCGGGTAGTAGAAGCCAAACAACAGCAAAGACAAACAAACAGAAGACTGGAGATCTAACCAAAGGCAGTGGCAGAATTGGGGTTAGAACCCAGAGCTCTTTTTCCCCAGTCTGTTTCTTTCTTCTCTTACCCAGACGGCAGTAATTATTGTGCTTTTCATTTGGCTGATTTTGTAAATTTTCTATCCCATTAAAAAAAATTCAGGTACCTGAAGATAAGAAATATAGTTCCATCTTGCAATTAGGGGCTCCAGTAGGTTTGGATTCACTTTCCTCATCCTATTGAAAGTCCTCATGACCACTCACTATATATATATTTCATTCCATGGGGGATCACAAATAATAGATCATATTGAAGGACACTTCCAGGTCTAAAATTCTGTGATTCTATATTCTTAATGATGATTCCAATCCAGTCGTTCTGTCATGGTTCTCAAATAGCTGTTTAAGATTGCAGGCAAATATTGCAAAAATGATTTTTAAATGACCCTTTAAGAGAAAAGATAAGTATTGATGATTTAGAATTACATTCTGTGCAATATTTTGTTTCCAAGTAAAAAAAAAAAAAAAGAAAAGATACATGATGAGTTATTGCAAAGGGCAGAGGATTTTTTAACCTCAAAGTTTTTAAAATAGTAGTTCTATTGCTAATTATACCTAAAATTTTGGGGATTAACATTTGCTATTCATGGAGAATTATCCCTGCGCTAATTCTAATTGGTGGCCCGTGGTTCATTATTTTGTGAACAAGTCCTCATGAGCTTTAGTCAAGATTAAGAAAACTGAACATCAATTTGTCTGAGTTTTATTCCCTCAATGTGCTCCCACAGCTTTGTACATATAGTTTTCCTAAACCAACTAATTTTTTACTATTGTTTTGCAAATAAACTTCAGGATGTTTTCTCTCACTTGATTGACCTTCAAACGACATTTGAATTTTAAAAAGAACGCTAAACAATTCACTTCATCTCTGTGAAGATAGAGGTGGACAAAATTAATGCTCACCACTTGGCTATTAGAGATGTCCTCTTGCATTTGCTACGATTTATTGTATCAAGGGGAGCAAAAAGAAGAGATAGTAAAATTTGAGCTCCAGCTCTGAGGCTTTGCATACACTCTAATGATTAGGTAGCATTCCCCATTTCAGGGGTTCAGTTTCTTGATCTGTAAAATGAAGGTAGCACCTACTATAGGATTCAAGTCTCTATCCGAAGAAGTCAAGGATCTGTCAATAAATGCCAAAAGGTTTAAGAGATGGTACAATTAAGTTCTTCCTACACCCTCACGTACCTATGAATGACTTAGCAGCAGAAAATAGCTATGTTCCTCTGAATGTGGATTTAGCCATCTCTGACTCCAAGCAGCTGGAAAAATGAGCAGATGCATTTGTGCTACTGCTAAAGAAATTACAAAGTTGCCTTGTATCTCAGGGAGCAATATATTCTCAAGTTGACTGAGAGATATTTTGGATTTTTCACTGCCACATCCTAGTGATCCCCAAACACTGCCAATTTGACCTCTGTATGTACACTGCATTTGTGTGTCCATCCCCTCATTCTAGCCCACAGCCAATGCAGAGTTCAAATCCTCAGCCTCTCTTCCTGGATCACTATAACAGACTGCCAATACATTCTTGGCTTTTCTCTTTCTCAGTCGATCCCCACTGCCCCAGGTTGATTTCCCTAGAACATAAATGTGACCACAGCCTTAAAATGTTGATTGGCTTCAGAATAAAATCCAAAGAACATAGCTTTAATTTCACATGATTTGGCTTCAATCTATCTTTCAAATCTCAACTCTCAATCACACATTCTTAATGCGGCCTCAAGGAAATGTGTGTTTCTCTAGAATACTGTTAGATGATATTTACTGAGCACTCTCAAGGTGCCAGGTGCTTTTACTTGTACTACCTCATTTCATCAGATTAATATTTCAAGATAGGTATTGTTATCTCAGTTTTTTTTACATTTTTATTAATAAAATCAATCAACATACAACACGCACATTCTTAACCTATGAACATTCCATACTTGGTGTGCAATCGATGGCTCACAATATCATCACATAGTTGTATATTCATCCCCATGATGATCTCAGTTTGAAAGAGAGTATAGGTCACTTGTTGGAGGTTGTTTAGCTGGAAGAGGGGCAATCTAGATGCCTCTATCTTCTTTCTACCTGGCCATGCTGCCTTCCTCCAAAAACACTACACTTTCACTTATTTGCACGTGCTCTCTTCTCTCTGAAATGTTTTTTACATTTCTATTTGTTTGAACCCCCTCCCCACATGCTTTAGACCCATCTAAAAAGGCCACATTTTCTGGGAATTTTTTCTTTTTTTTGTATTCATCTAGTGAAATTAATTGCTCCCTCCTCTATGCTCCAGCACTTTGTTTATAGACATCAATAATATTAGATGATTATAACATCAATAATCAATAATAATATTGATTATAACATCAATAATATTAGATGATTATAACATCAGAATCTAAAAGCATGCCTTAGATTCCTGTGTGAATGTCAGTGCTAATTAAATGTTGTTTGGATGAATGCCTACAATAAGTAAATAATATATTATTGTTTATGACCCTTTTATGCTAAACAAATCAAAATCAAAATAAATCACTAAATACCCGGCAGTGCTTGGAGTTGGCACAGAAAAAAAACTTACAAAAGAGCTCAAACTTCAAAAATAACTACCGTGTACTCAGAAATGTTAGCCTGCTCATGATAAAACTGATTACTCCTGAAATGAACTGCAACCATTTTCTTGCATATGGCTCAAAAAAACTTTCTACTGATACAGTCTTTAAAAATAGCCATTTTTTTTCCCCAAATTGCTCAAACATTAATCTGCTTCCAATCTTGGAGCAAAATAAACTTCCAGTCTTTCTGTGGGGATAGGTGGTGATGTTTTCCCACATGAACTCACAGCTAAGCAGAGGGTTGGGTGTGTTCCAGAGCGAGTGCCACACTTTTAGTTTATTACAACAACGACGACAATTACAAAGATACAAGCACATGGCCCAGTCTAAAGCTTTTGTGGAAAGCATTACTGCAGTCACGCAACAAGACTTTCCAGATTTAGTCAGACGTGCCTATTAACCCATCGAGGGAAGATGTCTGAGCAATCAAACATGCCAAAAAGATATAATTTGTAAAGAACCTGCTAGTTATTTTAGAAAGTAAACAAAGGCGAATATATGCCAGCAAATGCATTTCATGTCTCTGAAATGACATTAATGAAAAAGAAAGTTTTCTTTTGGTTGTGAGTGTTAAGCACACGCAAACTCACAGTCTTCTTAGTTCCCCTCCACAATGTCACTCCTCTCTATGCTTTTCCATCTTTCCCCCAGTGGAGAAGGAACTGCAACCATAACCTTCCTGCTTCTTATCTTTCAACATTGTCTTTGACTTTGGGACCAGAATAATATTCCTAAAAACACAGGTTGTATCATGTTACAAGTTTTCACATGAATCTGAAGCACCCTCCACTGCCTAGGATAATGAGTCAAGCCTTTCAAGGTTGACCTCACTTGGAGCTGGAATGCCCACCCCCACCCCATAAAACTACATTCTTCAAGATACAGCTCAATTATTATGTTTCCAGAGAAGCATCCCAGCCCCAATTCAAAGCAATCTTTTCTCTGAATAGGGATATTTATTTATTTCTGTGCTTTGTTTTGAATTGCTTGCTTATAAATTATAAATGCCCCAAGGGCAGAGACTACATCTTATTCATTTTTGTATCTTGCGAAGCATCTAATGAACCGGCTAACCAAGCAAGTTTTTATGTTTACTGAATCAATGCCTGAATAACAAATGAATTTCTTGAAAGTAAACATAAAATAGATTTAGGCATGAGTGCCTTTTCCTCATTGAAAATTCCTGATCTCAAAGTATAATCTCAATGAGGAAGATCCAAGTTAAGTTGTTGAGGAATATCATAAAACTGTAATCACTAAATCAGGAAATCCCATCAAACCAATGGTCTGCCTTCAAGGTTCCAAATGTCTCTTTGTACCCTGCTGGTTCTTCGTGTTCCATCCAAAACTAAGTTTAAAAATTCATCACGCTAGCTTTGCAATGACAAAACACCCAAAACAGAAAAACAGATTTGAAGTCAAGATGAACTTTTTGGTTGCTGGTAAGTATTTTTCAAAATGGTACTTTCTTTCTTGTCTTTCAGAGACTTTTGAAAGCACGGCATCTTCAGTGTTTCATGTTACTACTGAAAAAAAACAGAGGAACAGAGAGATTAATTTACCCATGTCCACAGGATAGTAAGCAGTGGAGAAGGAATGTGAGAGGAGGAGCTTCACATTGGAGTTTGACTTTGACTCCTGCTATGATGCCTTGACTAGGCCATTCTTTCAGTTGCCTCTTCTGTGATCTGTTTTCTTCGCTCCTCACAGGAATAATCTAAGAAGGAAGCTTTAGACCCCACCCCCACCCCCCAAAGTATAAAGTTTTGGCAAGGGCCTATCATTCCAGAATCTATTCTTGGAATTTTGAAACACATCTTTCATATACATGAGGTCTGCCTTATCCAATGATGTGTTTTAATTTAGGCTAAAATACGCTTTTTTCAAGTTGAAATAGAAACGTCTTAATTTTGAAAAAGCACATTATATTTATTCACTCTCCAGTAAATCAATTGCATATTTATGAAATTTTCTTTAAAAAGTCACTGAGGTGAAGTGAGGTAAAGGCAGGCCAGGAATTTGGCCAGACTAGGTATGCTCACCTGGGAGAGTTAGTGTCAGTAGAGCAGGAAGACGAATCCACACAGTTCAAGTTTGAAGACCAAAGTTTTTCTTGTTAGTTTCAAAGAACATTATTACCTACTCTTGTTATTATCTATTTTCTCTTTTCCAATTCAGATCGAGTCCTACCAATTTTCCTTTCAAATAACATCATGCATCAAAATGCTTCTTTAAGGCCAGCTCTTTCTTGATTGCCTCAGAATAAGCAACTTTCTTATACCATAATATGGTCCCTATATAGTACTGCCTTCAGTCATAGTTATTCATGTGAATGGTACATATTAAATACCCAAATAAATGATTTTGAATAGAATTCAGTAAATATATTGCATATTCCCATATTGGTGCATTTAAAGTACTGCCTTATCCAGCTCTATAGAACACTCACTTTCACAATACATGGTGCTAAGTGCTTGCATATAATAGGTGCTTAGCAAGAGAGTGTTGAAGAGAATGATTAAATAAACCGTTCATTTTTTAAATCTTGTTGCTCTGATATCCCAGAGGTCTGGGCCTTTTTAGATAAGCAAGAAATAAATTGAAATGTTCAAACACTAGAAGTTTATGATACTCCTTTCCCTGCTTGAGGGCTGTGCAGGGGGTTGGGTCCATTCTGTGAAGCCAAGATTGATAGAAAGGGTCTCTAATTCAGAAGTACAAGGAACCAGAGAGATGAGACTAATTGTGTGTGCTTGGGTGGAATGGTAGGGGTTGGGGAGAAGGAACCTGGGTAGGTCACCATTATAAGAGCTAGGTGATTAGAGACTAGAGGGAAATATTCAGTAGGGAATCTGATATGTAGCAAGTCCAGGCTTCAGCAAATACCTAAGAAAAGTGCTATTCCCCCTAACTATTTTTCATATACTCCCAAGGCAAGATGTATAGGAGAGCTGGTGCAAGTGTTCAGCCAGAGACAACATGGTCCCTTCACATTTTTTTTTCTCCTTCTCACATTAACAAGGGACCTGTTAGCTTTTTCTTAAGATTAGTGTATCAGTTTTCAATTATTTATTTAGGCTCTCAGGTTAAATTAAAGCTGATCTTATCTTGCAATTCAGAAACGTCTTATACAATCTTGAACACCTTGGGGTGGGCACTAAAAATAAGTTTATAAGTGCATTTGTTTCAAAATGTCATATACCAAGATGAAAGGAGATGGCTGAGTACTATATAAAGTCCCTACCATGGACTCCCTGTCCAGTCCCACAGGCAATGTCTGGTTCTGCAGACAGAAATGGAAGGAATAGCATTCTCTAAAACTCCTGGAGTCACTCTGCCACTTCCTTGCAGAATATGTGAAAGAAATAGTAAGGGAGGGCATCCTCCCTAACTCTGCATAGATGCCAACATGAATTCAGTACAAGAGGACTCCAGACTCTAATATGATATTCCTTGGGTCTCTTGAGTCCTATAGTATATAGATTATAGCAGAGGTAAAGATGACTCCCAGGGAAGCCCAATAGGATTCACAGGCAATGACAACTCCAAAGCTACAGAGCAGGAAATAAAATAGCAGTGATCGGTAAGCCAAGTTCATAAACACAAATGAGAGCTATTCCCTGGTGGTTTCTGGAAATGATGGGGAGAACTCTGCAAAGGGTTGAAGTCTTATATATTGGGAAACGTTGAGTCAATGAAACAGGTGCTATCAATTAGCAGCTGTGAAGAATTGGGGATTTGGAGCCAGAGAGCCTGACTTTGAACCATTTTCTAGCCAGGTGATCACAGTTGAGGCATTTAACCTCACTAAACCTCCATTTCCTCCTCTGTAAAATAGGGGAAGGGTTGCATGTACACCTCTGTATTCACTAATCTGCCTTGACCTATAGTGAAAGATGACTCTATTTCCTCCCCTACATTATAGTCTGTCTATCTGACTTCACTAGAGCCATTCTAAGGAACAGGACTTGTTAAGTTAATTAGTCAGAAACTGGGAAGTATGTTGAGCACAGTTGTGGTACCTTAATGTCAGATTCCATGACCCTCTTTTCCACTTCTGATCTCCCTTTAGGAAGTTGACTACACTTTATGCTTTGTTTTAGCCTCTGTCTAAGCTTACGGCTAGGTGAGTAGACATGTTCTTCCTACCAAACCTTCTTCAGTCTCCCAAACCTCAGGTCTAAGCCATGTTCTCCAAACTGATTTCATAAGACTTTTCCCCTGTGGGCTTTCCCAGACATCAATAATATCAGCACTTTCCCATTTGGCTGCTGATTCTTAGGTGCATGTGCTCTTTGGCTGGGAACTCGGGAGAAGAGAAGGGATGAGTGGTAGGATTTGGGCATTGAATCAGCCACACCTTAAACCACACCCAACATGTGTCAATGTGCCTTTTCATAGGATTTGAGGAGGATTAAATGAGAGAATGTAGGTAAAGTGCTAAGCACAGTTCCTGGCATATAACACCCATTCAATAAATGTTAATTATTGTTAATAATACACATGGATCGCAAATATTTGTCATCAGCAATTTGCACCCCATTGGAAAGTTTCAGAGGTTTGGGAAAAATACTTTGGGGCTGGACATCTGAGCCTTTGATTGATGGAAAGTTCAAGAAAATGGGTATTCTAAATGTACCATTAATCTTCTTTCTTCAGTTAAATAAGAAATGAAACTTTTTCTTATAGGCACCCTACCCTCTCTTCTGAGAGAATTCAGAAGTACAAGGAACTAATTCAGAAGTACAAGACATTAATAATATCAGCACATTCCCATTTGGCTGGGAATTTTTTTTGTGGAATTGTGGAATTTTGGGGTTATACACACACACACACACACACACATATACTTTCTCTTTGGCCTTTGGGTAGCCAATATTGGTGAAGAGATATGCTCCAGACCTTTTGTGATAAATTCTGCTTAATAATGAAAAAATATGATATTGAGATATAGACACCTCCTCAAAAGATTTTTCTTTCATTATACTAAAATTTTCTTTTACTTTTCCTCTAGCAGTACTGAAGAACTGGGGGCATGGGTTTGGTACTCAGAGAAAAGATCTGGTAGAAGCAATTGAGATTAGAAAAGTAGGCCCTAGCAGTGTGATAGAAGGTTAGGAGCTGCGGAGGGGGCAGGCAGCCTTAGACCCCTTCTAGTGTGACTCTAGGAAGCATTGTTGTCTGATATCCAATATTTAGTTCTCCCATTCTGGTTTTCAGTTCCCTCATGCTACTTTCATGTCTTTGGTAAAAAAAAATCTGAACCTCATTTCCCATGCTTGAGGAGTGGCAAGAGAGGAGTATCCGTGATCAGAAGGTCAGAAGGAGGAGAGGATAAACTGTCTATCAAAGTGATGAGAGGCTTCAGAAGGTGAACTAAAGACCTGGCTGAAGCCATAAGCTGAATAATTAGAACATGTAAACATTTCCAAGGAGTGATCAGAGGTAGTGCTGTAGAAGCAGACTTCCTGCAATTACGTAGAGGGGGCATGTTTTATTGTGTTTCGATATAACAGGACAGGGCGATTTGGAAGGAAAGAGAACTTGAAATGTTACAGTAGAAACCCAGAATTAAGCAGTACAGACCAATTTTGGAGAAGTTGTCCTGCTTCTGTTTCTTACTTTTTCTGTCCTTGAATATGTCGTCTTCACTCTCTAGGCTCCAGATTCCTCCCCAGTAAGATGAACGTCAAGGTATACTACCAATAGATATCTTTTGACTCTCAATATTATTAATTGCATTATTGTACATTTAATCAACCGTGCAACTAAACAGTTGTGGGTCTCTCATGTGTCAGGCAACAGGAAATGAAAGTATGAATAAGAGATGACCCCCAAACTCAAGTACCTTACATTTGAGGGGGAGGGACAAATGCATAAGTAGATTATTTGAATGTAGTATAAATGTGTGCACAGAATCCCGTGGGAAAATAAAGGGAGCAGGGGTACTATTTCAGATTGAGGATAGTTTCCTAGAGGAGACCGATGAACTAGTTTTCAAAGTTGCTTCAAATTGTTAATTTGGTTCATAAACTCTTTCAAATTTCATATATATGTGTATCCATTTTTCATAACGTATGGCAAATGCAGGTGAGACCTCGCCTTATTAATAGCCTTTCCACAGTAAAGCACAGATACAGGTTATGGAAGAACAGATTATTAAGCAATAGAAGCCTTAGAAATATATCTGTGGAGTAGAGAACCAGCGGAGTTAAAGGCAATGGGCTGGTTTTCAGTCAACTAAAGTTCTAATTCTGACAACCACTTACTTTGCCATGTGATCTTGTGCAATTCAGGAGACCACTTTGAACCTCATTTCCCTTTCAGTGAAAAGGAAATTATTCCCTTCTGTGTTTCCTCAGAGGGCTGGCAAGAAGATCAAATGAATACTGGATATGAAGGTGCTTTATAAAGTATAAAGGAGCTTTCTCATTGGTGCGGAATAGACTCTGAAGAGTCTGGCCCTCATTTAAAGGCACAAGAAGAATGGCAGGTGCAGGAAGAGACGATTGCAGAGAAGTGGGCCGTGTTTTACTGAGTTGAGAGTCCCTAAACAATCACCTTAACAAGTGGGTGGTTACAGTCCTAGGACAAGGATGTTGTACGGTGAGATTGTCCCCCAAGCAGGTCCATAGACCTGCATGATATCAGTGTGCATGAGGGGAACAGGAACAGCCATGGATGAAAAACAAGAAGGACAGTGTTTGGGCGGCTGCCGTGGCTCAGCAGGCAGAGCTCCGACCTGCCGTGCTGGAGGTCTGGAGTTCAATCCCTGGTGCCTCCTGCCCATATGCAAATTAAAAAAAAAAAAAAAAAGAAGGACAGTGTCAGTGAGGGTCTGAGTATCACCCATCACGCAAAGCGACAACTGCCAGAGCTCAGAGGGCTACAGAGAATGAGGACGGTCACTGGATTGGGTTCAGACACATTCCTTAGGCCTTGCATCACACTCCGGGATGGTGATCTTTGCTCATCTAAGCTTATTCTCTACTCAGACCCCCTGGAAGTGTGCTTTCCAGGTGGCTGTATCTGCTTTCCTCCCAGAACGGATTATTCATTTGTGCTCTCTTAGCCATGCCATCAACATCAGGGAAAGCATCTGCCCCCGTGCTGGGACAGAAGATCTTGATGCCCAACAGGTTATGAAACACATAAGCTCCACAAGCAGATTCCCTGGAAAGCGGACAGGGCTTGTGCAGCATGTCCATCACACCCTCGGTGTACCTAATGCATTTTTAATCTTGTTTGCATACATTCAGAGGTGCAGAGAGTCATGCTAGAAAGGGTGCTGGACCTTGAGTCACCTCAGGTCACCTAAGGGGAAAGGAAATCACTTTATATAGGAACTATTATAATATTGTATGCTAGGGTGTGTTCTCCAAATTTTGAAAATATCCTTAGAACCGTGCTTTGAGGTAGTTATTTTTTATCACTACATTTCAGATGAGAGAACTGAGATCAGAGAGATTTATTATTTGACTAGTGAAAAAGTTGAAACCAGAAATTCAGTCCAAATCTGGGCCACTAAAAAGTCCATGCACTTGGCCTCAGCGTCCTCATCCAGAAAATGATGTGGTAGTTTCTACAAGTCCCTTCTGTCTCCAAAAACCTATGATCTTTTTAAGTTATGGACTCTGGCAATAAATTCTTTTTTTTTTTTTTTGTACTGTAAGAGCTATTTATATCTCACTTCACAGTGTGTTTTCTCTTCCTAAGATATATTAGGTACTTACAAAATACTAGGAAGGTTGAATTGAACATGATTTTCAAAGCATCATTTTCTTTATCTATATAATGAGAATAATGGTTCTTGCATTACAGTCTCATGAGGTTGCTATGATTCTATAATGAAATCTTTTGTTCGGAAGTATTTTATTTTATAAATTTACATATCCTTTATTATATTTAATGTATGTAATATACATACAGATATATGTATACAAATAATATATATTTGTGTGTGTATATATATGTGTGTGTGTGTGTATATATATATATATATATATATATATATATACTAATTGCACTCAGTGATTTTCACAAAATGAACACTTAGCATCCAGAATGAAAATCAGAATATCACCAGAATCTCAGAAGTCTCCTTCTGTCCTCTCCCAGTTATTACTCCTCTACCCCAAGGACAGCCACTTTACAGGTATCTAACAGTATAGATGAATGTTGCCTGCTGTTCTAGTTTGCAAGCTGCCAGAATGCAATGTGCCAGAAATGAAATGGCTTTTATAAAGGGAATTAATAAGTTACAAGTTTACAGTTCCAAGACTATAGAAATGTCCAAATTAAGGCATCCAGGGAAAGATAATTTAAGCCAAGGAACTCTGTCATCTAGGGAGTCACTGGCTGGCATCTGCTGGTCCCTTGCTCTTGGGCTCCATTACTTTTGGTATCTGTTTCTATTGGGGCTCCTCACTTTGTTTCTCCAGGGCTGGCTTTTATCTCTTGGATCTCTCCAGGTTCTGGCTCGTTTAACATCTCATGAAATGTCTGCTGGGCTCCAGGCATCTCCAAACATCCATGTCTCTGCTCTCTGCCTGTCAACTCTGCTTTGAAGTCTCCACTGGCTCCTTTGTCTCTGACTCTCTCCAAAATGTTCTCTCTTTTAAAGGATTCCAGTAAATGAATCAGAGACCCACCTGGAATGGGTGGACTCACATCTCCATCTAATCCAAAGATCACATTCACAATTAGGTGTGTCACATCTCCATGGAGATAATCTAATCAAAAGTTTCCAACCTACAGTGCTGGATCAGGATTAAAAGAAATGGCTGCTCTCACAAGATTGGATCAGGATTAAAACATGGCTTCTCTGGAGTACACAATATTTTCCAAACAGCACACTTGCTTTCATACTATATTTGAAAGGAATAATACATAGGCCTACTATATTTGACTTCTTTTGCTCAACGAGTTGTAAGTTTCATTCATTTTTTTGTATATAAGTTTAGATCATTCTTTCTCGTTGATGTATAATATTCCCATGTGTGAATATGCCACTATTTATGTATAAATCCTACTGATGATGGGCATCTGGGTTGTTTTCAGCCTTTGACTAGTGCACATAGTGCTTCTATGAACATTATACTATGTGTCTTTTATGGACATATGGATGTATTTTAATTGGATATATTCCTAGAGGTTTATATGTTTATTTATATGTTTAGCTTTAGTAGATATTGCCAAAAAGTTTTCAAAGATATATCTATTTATGTTCCCTCCAAACCTTTGATTAATTTGAATATAGCCAAGTTAAGAACATTTGTTCATGAAAGATGCCACCTGGGAAACGAAAATCCTACTTATAAGGTGAGAAAATATCACAAATACATATATTTAACAAATAACTTATTTCCAAAAGACATAAGAAACTACTGCAAGTCAAGAAGAAAAATACAGAAAACCCTGTGGGAATATGGGCAAAATATTAGAACAGATGCTTCAAGAAGATAGTATCTAAAAGGTCAATAAACGTATAAAAAGACATTCAAAGTATTAATCATCAAGGAAATGCACATTAAGACCCTAATGAGATGCCATTACACACCCACAAAGATGGCCCCAATTTTTAAATGGTGACTCTAAGACACTCAAAATTAAGGAAACATAATTGTTCTAGTTTGTTAGCTGCCAGAATGCAATATACCTGAAACAGAACAGCTTTTAAAAAGGGGAATTGAATAAGTTGCTAGTTTACAGTCCTAAGGCCAAGAAAATGTCTCAATTAAAATGAGTCTATGGAAATGTCTAATCAAAGGCATCCAGGGAAAGATACCTTGGTTCAAGAAGGCTGATGAAGTTCAGGGTTTCTCTCTCATCCAAGAAGGCACATGGTGAACACAGTCATAGTTCCTCTCTTGGCTGGAAGGGCACATGGTGAGCATAGCATCATCTGCTAGCTTTCTCTCTTGTCTTCCTGTTTCATGAAGCTCCCCGGGAGGCATTTTCCTTCTTCATCTCCAAAGTGCTGGCTGATGGACTCTCTGCTTTGTGGTGTGGCAGCATTCTCTGCTCTCTCTGAATCTCTTATCCTCCAAAATGTTTCCTCTTTTATAGGACTCCAGAAAGCTATCAAGATGCACCCCAATGGGTGGAGATATGTTGTCACCTAATCCATCTTAACAATCACTCTTGACTAAATCACATCTCCAGGGAGATGATCTGATTACAGTTTCAAACATCAGTATTGAATAGGGATTATTCTGCCTTTACAAAATGGGATCTTGATTAAAACATGGCTTTTCTAGGGTCCATACATTCTTTCAAACCAGCACAATAATTGTTCCTGAAAATTCATTACTAGATATAGGAGAACTCTGGCCAGATGTGAAACTAGAATTGTGATTGGTGGGATGAGGGAGACCTTCAACTAAGGAAGAGTTGAAAACAAACAAGTGTGGGGCTTTTTCACAGGTCAGGTTCTCCATGAAGTGGAGTCTGACATGGAGATTTACAATATAAAGCTAATTGGTGAGTGCTCTTGGGAACAAGACATATAACGGAGCAAAGAAGGCAAGATTGAGCAGAAAGAGGAGTTGAATTGCAATGTAATAATACCAAAGACTTCAGAAGATCTTAAAGAGCAGGGTTGGCCCTTCAGAGGTGTTCAAATTGGAGTGACATTCATATCCCTAGTCATTTGATGAGAGCTTCTTCTAGGGTGGAGTGACCTTAGGCAAGGCAGTTATCTTTAACGTGCAGGCAATCCCAGGAGAAGAACATAGCTCAGAGCACTTAGCTGCCAAAACTCTCAACATCCAAGGGAATGCATACTTTAGTCCTAAAGGGTGGCAGTTGGGTTCAGTGAGGTATATCATAAAATCTCTGACACACTTAATTTCCATATATGAAGAAATGAGTGCTCTTTTTCTCCAAAATAGTCTTTCACAAATGGCTCTGTCATCTGAAATTTCTGAAATGCAATTAGAGATGCATGCCGAACGCAGGCCAGGTTCCTTGATGACCTTGATGGCCTCTTTGCTATCTTTGTAGGTGATGTCCTCTACAGGATGCCATTAAAATAAAGAATATTTTCAATATAACAGATGCTTATATCAAGAAAATTGTGCCAAGCCCTAGTGTCAAGTCATTCATGCTCACCCCAACCTGAACTCAAGCAACTACTGACTTTCTTTCTGTGCCTATAGGTGTATTTTTTTCTATAATTTCATACAGTTGAAATCATATAATACATAATCTTTAGGTTTGAGTTCTTTTACTTAATATAATGTTTTGAGAATCTCCCTGCTATTGTATATATTAATATTTTGTGTTTTTTTATGCTGAGTAATATTCTGTGGTATAGATATACCATAAATTGTTTTTCACCCACCAGTTGATGGACATTTAAGTTCTTTCCAGTTTTAAGCTATTGTGAATACTACTACTATAAATATTTCAATTCAAGTATTTGTGTGGTCATATGCTTTCATCTGTCTTTGGTAAATTCCTAAGAGTAGAATCCTAGGTCATGTTATAATATATATTTAACTTCATAAATTACTACCATAGTATTTTTCAATGTGGCAATATAAGTTTTCATTCTCAGTAACACTATAAAAGAATTCCAGTTATTCCATATCCCCATCAACACTTGGTATTGTTATTCTTTTTAACTGAAGTTTGTCCATTTCATCCAAATTGTTAAATACATTAATTTCAAGTGATACATTCCCTTATTATCTTTTTTTTGTTCTAAGTAATATCTCCCACCTCACACAATAATTGTAACCTGTGTCTTTTCTTTCTTTTATTGATAGGTCTCCCAAGAGGTCGGATCAATTTTATTCATCTTTTTTTAAAATAAGCTTATGTTTTCATTGTTTTTCTATTGTTTGTTTTCTGTATCACTACTTTCCACTCTTTATTATTTTCTTTTTACTACTTATTTTTGGTTCAATTATAGTTTTTTAAACATTATTATTGTGAAAGACAAGATATATACAAAAGCAATAAATTTCACAATATGTTGTAACAAGTAATTATAAAACAGATTTCAGTTTTGTATGGGTTAAAGTTCCACAGTTTTAGGTTTTTCCTTCTAGCTGCTCCAAGATACTAGAGGCTACAAGAAATATCAATATACTCATTCAGCAGTCATATTCATTTGTTAAATCCTACCTTGCTTGTTATAGCTCCTCCTTCGATCTCTCTCCCAATCTTTAGTGGTATTTGTACTATGCCCATTCTACCTTTTTCATGTTGGAAAGGACTGTCAATAATATAGGATAGGGGATGGAACTAGTTGATGTTCTGGAGAGGCTGGCTTCTTTGGGTTTTAGGGCTTAACAGGCCTAGGAACCCATCTGGAAGTTGTAGGTTTCTGGGAAGTAATCATAGTACATGAAACTTTTATAGATTCCCAGATAGAGCCCTAGGTGTTCTTTAGGCTTGACAGGGATGGTTTTGGTTGAGGTTTGGCAAACCATGGTAAATAGCAATATTAAGCTGAAGCTTGCATAAGAGTAACCTCCAGAATAGCCACTGGACTCTATTTTAACTCTCTCAGCCATTGATACATTATTTTATTATAATTCTTTCTCCCATTTTGGCTGGGAAAGCATTGTTGATCCCATGGTGTCAGGTCCAGGCTCATCCCTGGAATTGATATCCTATGTGGTCAGGGAGATTTTACCCCTGGATGTCATGTCCCATATAGGGGGAAGATAATTATTTTACTTGTAGCACTGGACTTAGAAAGAGAGGCCACATCAGAGCAACAAAAGAGGTCCACTGGAAGTAACTCTGAGGCCTAACTATAGGTAGGCTTAGCTTTTCTGCTACTTAAATAAGCTTTATAATAGCAAGCCTAAAGATCAAGACTTGGTCTATGAACTTAAGAGTCCCTAATGTTTGAGGCAGTATCAAGGTTTTCCAGTGGTAAAGCTTAATAGTTCCACACTTTTTCCTCATGTCCATCGAGGGACTTTGCCAATACTTTTTTACATATTTGCACAACATACTCTAGGATGTATCTAGGATGTATCCCTAATCTTTATGGAATTACAAGCTCACGTTCCCATTCTGGGCCCATGTGTTTGGGTTGTTTAAATGTGCTATCCAGACAGGTTGAGTTAGATTTGTGCTACAGAACACAAGAAAGAAAATTTTCTTTAGTCTCACTGGGTATGTGAAATTCTAAAATACAGACAATGTCCTCCTTACCCATGAATTTTGATTAACCCTAGTTCCAACCTAATCAGCTTTGTTCTTATCTCTAATTAAAGCCTGATCTCTTTTTCAGATTCCTTAACAGTTCTTGCATGTGGCAATGCTGATTTTCAGACCTGCAGAACTCCTACTCTGAGTCTTGGGTGTCACAAAGGTACCTAAAGTTCCAGGGAAATACCAGGTTATGCATATATAATGCTGCCTCTCAAAATCTAGAAAGAACAATTACAGCTCTGGACTAAATGTGACTGCTATAAAAGTTTACAATGTAGGCCCCAATTTTCTTAAAAGTGTTTTCTTAAAAAGACCATACAATATTTGCTCTTTTGTTTCTGGCTTATTTTGCATTACATAATGTCCCCTGGGTTCATTCACCTTGTTGCATGCCTCATGATTTTGTTCCTTTTGTAGCCACACAATATTCAATCATATTTATACACTACAATTTGCCACTATACTTCTCAGTCAGTTTATTCTTTAGCCATCTACATCCATTGGGCATCAACATTATCCCTGACCAAAGTCAATGGTCCATGTCTCACATTATTCCCACTTGGTAGTATATTCACCAACACTCTCAATTTTAGACAATATACTAGCTCCCAAGAGAAAAATAATCAATAAACATGTCCTCCCCAATCAGAAAATCCAAACTTCCCCCTTAACACTTGCCCCCCCCCACATTACTTACCCTTGGTATTTATGTGGTACTGTTGATGTCTTCCTGTTAAACATAGACTATAGCATGGAATAGTAATTTTCCCCGATACTCCGATAGTATTTATTCTTTGTACAAGACTCATACCTTTGAAGTAGTCTATGAAGAATCTATTTATATTTGTAGTGTTAATCAGTGGAATACATGGGTCTGTACAATGCCTTCAATCATGTCCACCTTCAGTATGGCAATATTACTTATAGACCTACTAATGAACTGCTTTACTTCTATCCATTCCTATAGATTTATGTTCAACCTCATTAGCTAACTGTTCACCCTTCTCTAGCTTCCGTGTATCTCTAGGTCCCCTAAATTTCTATATTATAAGCCTCTGAGTTTACCTTTACCAAGGCTATAAAATCAAAATCATACACTATCCTTTTGTGTCTGGCTTATTTCACTCAGCATTGTGTCCTCAAGGTAGATCCATGTTGCCATGATGCTTCAGGACCTCATTTTGTCTTATTGCTGCATAATGTTGTTGTATGTATATACTAAATTTTGTTTATCCAAGCATCTATTGATGGGCACTTGAATTGTTTTCATCTTGTAGCAATTGTGAATAAATCACTATGAACATTGGTGGGCAAATGTCTGTTTTGTGTCACTTCTTTCAGCTCTTCTAGGTCTATACTCAGTATTGGTATTGCCAGGTCATAGGGCAACTTGATATTTAGTTTTCTAAGGAATCACCAGTCTCCCATAGCCGCTAAACCATTATACATCCCCCCAGCCATGCATAAATGTTCCAATTTCTCCACATACACTCCAAAATTGGTAGTTTCCTGTTTAATAGTTGCCATTCTTACAGGTGTGAGGTGGTATTTATTGTATTTTTGGTCTTCATTTCCCTTATAGCTAATGAAAATGAGCATCTTTTCATATGCTTTTTAGCCATCTGTATTTGCTCATCAGAAAAATGTCTATTCATATCTTAAACCCATTTTATAATTGGCTTGTTTGTTCTTTTGTTGTTGACTTCTATGATTTTTTTATATATACAGGCTCTCAAACCTTTATCCAATATGTGAGTTCCAAATATTTTCTCCCATTGAATTGGCTGCCTTTTCACCTCTTTGACAGTATAAGTCATAGAAGCATTTGATTTTGATGAATTCTCATTTATCTATTTTTTCTTTCATTGCTTGTATTTTAGGCGTAAAGTTTAGTAACCCATCTCCTATTACTAGGTCTTAAAGATGTTTCCCTATATTTTCTTCTAGGAGTTAGGCCTTTGATGCACTTTGCATTAATTTTTGTATAGGGTATAAGATAAGTATCCTCTTTCATTCTTTTGGCTATTGCAATGTAGTTCTCCCATGCCCATTTATTGAAAAGACAATTGTGTCCAAGGTCAGTGGATTTGGAGACCTTGTTGAAGATCAGTTGACCTTTAATTTGATTGTCTATTTCCACACTGTTGTTTCAATTTCTTTGGTCAATTCTTCTATCTGTGTAACAGTACCATGCTGTTTTGACCACTGTAGCTTTATAATAAGCATTTAAATCATGAAGTGTTAATCTTCCCACTTCATTCTTCTATTATTTTTAGGATTTAAAAAAAAATCTATTCGCGGTCTCTTTCTCTTCCAAATGAATTTGATAACTAATTTTTCCAAGTCATCAAAATTTGTTGTTGGATTTTTGATTTGTATTGCATTGAATTTGTAGATCTATTTGGGTAGAATTGACAACTTAACTTCCTTTTACTGTCCTATGCATGAGCAGGTACTGTCTTCCATCTATTTAGATCTTCTTTGATTTATTTTAGCAACGTTATGTAATTTTCTGTATACAGGTCCTTCACGTCCCGGTTAAGTTTATTCCTAGATGCTTGATTCTTTTAGCTGCTATTTTGAATGGAATTTTTCCATATTTTAGCTGCTATTTTGAATGGAATTTTTTTCCATAATTGTCTCCTCATTTAGGCCATTGCACGTGTATAGAAACATTACTGATTTTTCATATCTTATATCCTGTCACTTTGCTGAATTTGTTTATTAGCTCAAAAAGCTTTGTCATAGATTTCTCAAGATTTTCCAAGGATAGTGTCATGTCATCTGCAAACAATGAAAGCCTAACTTCTTCCCTTCTGATTTGGATTCCTTTATTTCTTTTCCTGCCTGATTGCCCTAGCTAGAACTTCTAATACAATGTTAAATAATAGTAGTTACAGAGGATAAGATCATTGTCTCATTCCTGATCTTAAAGAAAAAGCTTTCAGTCTCTCACCATTGCGTACAATGCTGGCTATGGGTTTTTAATATATACCCATTATCATATTGAGGAAATTTCCTTCAATTCCTATCTTTTGAAGTGTTTTTGTTAGAAAAGGATGCTGAATTTTCTCGAATGCTTCTCCAAGATCAATTGAAAGCATCATGTGATTTTTCCCTTTTGATTTGTTAATGTGCTGTGTTACATTGATTGATTTTCTTGTATTGAACCACCCTTGCATTCCTGGTATAAACCCCACTTGATCATGTGTATAATTCTTTTGATGTGTCACTGGATTCAATTTGTTAATATTTTCTTGAGCATTTTTACATCTACATTTATTAGGGAGATTGGCCTGTAGTTTTTCTTTCTTATAACATCTTTACCCAGTTTTGGTATTAGAATTAGGTAGTATTCCTTTTGCCTCAATTTTTTGGAAGAGTTTGAACAGAATTGGTATTAGCTGTTTGGAGTGTTAGATAAAATTTTCCTGTGAAGGCATTTGGCCCTGGGCTTTTCTTTGTAGGAATATTTTTGATGACTGAATGAATCACTTTACTTGTGATTGGTTTGTTGAAATCTTCTATTTCTTCTTGAGTCAGTGTAGAATGTTCATGTATTTCTAGGAATTTGTGCATTTCATCTAGGTTGTCTAATTTGTTTATGTATACTTTTTCATAGTATCCCTTATGATTATTTTTTTTTAACTTCTTCAGGGTCCACTGTAACAACAACCCCCCTCTCATTTATGATTTTGTTTACTTGCATCTCTTTCTTTCTTTTTTTTTCTTTGTCAGCCTAGGTAGGGGTCCATTGATTTTACTGATTTTCTGAAGAACCAACTTTTGTTTTTAATGACTCTTTCTATTTTTTTCTCCAATTCATTTAATTCTGCTTTAATCTTTCTTAAAGATTAAATCTTTTTTCTATTTGATTTGGGGGTAGTTTGCTGTTCTTTTTCTAGCTCCTTCAGGTGGGCAGTTTAGTCCTCAAGTTTTGTTCTTTTCTCTTTTTGATATAGGAATTTAGGCCAATAAATTTCCCTCTCAACATTGCCTTTCCCACATTCCACAAGTTATGATATATCATATTCTAATTTTCATTCATCTCCAGTTATTTGCCAATTTCTCTAGTAATTTCTTCTTTGACCCACTGGTTGTTTAAGAGTGCATCATTTAATGTCCATATATTTCTCAAAGTTCTGGCTCTTTAGTGCTTATTGATTTCCAGCTTCATTCTATTGTGATTAGAGAATGTGCTTTGAGTAATTTTAATCTTTAAAAATTGACCGTTTTGTCCCCCAGCATATGATCTATCCTGGAGAACATTCCATAAGCAGTAGAGAAGATTGCATTTCCTAAAATTTTGGGGTGTAACGATCTATGTCTGTTAAGTCTAATTCATTTATCAAATTGTTTAAATTCTGTATTTCCTTGTTGCTTCTCTTGTTTGTTTGTTCTATCTACAAAGGAGAGTGGTATATTGAAGTCTCCTACTATTATTATTGAAATGTCTGTCACTTCCTTCAGTTTTGCCAATCTTTGCCTCATGTACTTTGGAGCTTTTTTATTGGGAGCATAAGCATTTATGATTGCTATTTGTCCTTGGTGAATTGTCCCAGTGTCCTTCTTTGTCTCTCATGATGTCTTTACATTTAAAGTCTATTTTGTCCAATATTTGTATAGCTATTCCTGCTTTCTTTTGGTTACAACTTGCATGGAACATCTTTTTCCATCCCTCATTTTTGACTTATTTTTTTTCCTTGGGACTAAGATGAGTCTCTTGTTAGCATATGGATATTTCTTAATCATTTCTGCCAATTGATATCTTTTAATTGGTGAGTTCAGTCCATTAAAATTCAAAGTTATTTCTTTAAAGGCATTTCTTGCATCTACCATCTTATCCTTTCAATTTATTTTTATTTTATTTTTTTCCTTTTAATTTATTTTATTTTAAATACTTTTAGGGAATTTATTTAATAGCTATTCTTTGCCAAGATTTCTCATTAGCTTAAAATTCAATTCAGTCTTTCCATTTCCCTAGTGTTGTCTTTACTTCAATGTATTACATAAAAACACCTTCTCCAAACCAGCATTTCCAGCAACCACATGGTGAGCCCCAGGTCAGCCTCTTTGTTCCCCAGATGAACCAACTAGATGTTAATACTTCTGTGCTACAAGGTAAAAGCTCCTAACTCATACATAATGGAAAAGGAATGAAACTTTTGCGAAGGACACTTTTTAAGAAAAGGTACTTTTTGCTTATGAAAAGAAAACAATGAGTCCTCTAAGAATAATAAAAGAGTGTATTTTACAAATAAGTACATGATTTGGAGTGAAGAATTCTGATGTTGTTCTGCAGGTCCAGGTTGTTAAAACTCTTTGTGTTTCTCCTGCAGGGACCCTTCATCAGATAGCACAAAGCCTTCATCTGTGGCATAGAGAATGTCCACAATCCTCTACAATACAGGATTCCCCCTCAATCTCCTGACAAATCAATTGAAGTCTTCTTAGTTTTCCAAAGTAGAAATCTCTCTCCTTCTTGAAGTCTTAGATGGTTAGTTTCAATACATTGAACTGCTGCATCAATTCAATTGCCTCATCATCCCCATTGCCCACCCCAGGATTCTTTTTCACCACACCTGGACCAGTCAGAGGAGTTGCAATAGTTCTCTGTGTTGAAATGGGCCTCTGCAGATCTGCACTGCTAGAGCTAAGAGTTTTCTTTGGTTTATTCAGAGGTGGAATAAAAAAGGAGGGAGCCACTGCCATCTCTTGACCTTGTCTAGCGGCTACAAGACCGTAGTCTTTTCCATCATAGTTGCATCAAAAAACTTCTTGAACCAGTGAATAAATTCAAAATTGTCCTGAAACTTTCCTTCCACTAATTTGTTCACAGGAATTATTTTGTCAACACCCATTCTCTTAAAACCTGCTTGTAGGGTGGGCCACAGTGGCTCAGCAGGCAGAGTTCTCACCTACCATACCTGAGACCTGGGTTCGATATCTGGTGTCCGCTTATGTGAAAAAAAAAAAAAAGGAAAACCTGTTTGTAGTATTTCGACCTTCTGTATGCACTCATGTTCTAACTTGGCTTGGGATTTCACCTTCTTCAAGACAATGGAGCCAGGGTACAGCATGTCCATAAATTGACAGTAGGCAGCCCCTAAGTACAACTGTTCAATCTTTGTCACATTCAACTGCAAACTCATCGATCCATGCCAGCATGTGATGTTGACCTAAGTTATCACTGATCACTTATGTTGAGTGTTCACTGCCATCTTCTTGGTCTAAGCCTTTACATTCCCCCATAGCATTGGAAGAATGCCTTCCACACAGTGCGCAATCAATAAATGCTATTTATCTCAGCCATGACCCAGAAGACCTATCTTTGGTTTTTATTTGTCAGATCTATATATTCTTTTCCCTCCTTCTCTTTTCTCCTTTAAGTTATCCTTACTAGTACTTTTTCAATTCTGTACCTTTTTCCAGACCTCACTCTCCTTTCTTTCTCTCTCTCTTTTTTTTCAGCCAATGGAACTCCATTTAATATTTCTTGTAGCGCCAGTCTATTATTGACAAAAATTCTCTCAGACTTTGTCTGCCTGTGAAAATTTTAATCTTTCCCTCACTTTTGAAGGGCAATTTGGCTGGATATATAATTATTGGCTTGTAGTCTTTCTCTTTTAGGATCTTAAATTTATCATACCACTGCCTTCTCACCTCCATGATGCTTATTGAGTAGTCCTATGTGGTTTTCCTTGTATGTGGTGAGTTGCTTTCCTCTTGCCATTTTCAAGATTTTCTGCTTCTCTTCAAAATTTGACAGACTGATTACTATATGTCTTGGAGTAAGCCTATTCAGGGTTCATTTTTAAAATTTGCACATTTATGTCTTTTAAAAGGGTTGGGAAATTTCCCCATATTATCTCCTCAGCTAATATTCCTAGCCCTTTATCCCTTTCTTCTCTTTCTGGGACAATGATTCTTATATTTGTGTGGTTTGTGTTGTCTTCAAATTTTTCCATCTTTTTTTTGCTATTTGTTCTTTTGCACATCTGAATTCAATTGTCCTGTCCTATTGTTTGCTTATTCTTTCTTCTGCCTCTTAAATCTGCTGTTGTGTGTCTCTAATATATTTTTTATTTGGTCTGCATTATCTATGCTATTTTTCTACTTACTCTTTCAAACTCTTATTTATGCTCTTCTTTCATCTTATTGATATCTTTTGTCATTAGTCAACCCATTGACTTTATTTAGGAGAGCTGTGTGTTTGACTAGTTGTTCCAAAGTCTGTGTGTCTTCCAGTGTTTTAATTTGGTCACTAGGCTGGGCTATATCTGTCTGCGTCTGCCTCAGCTTTATGATTTACTGTTGACTTTGAGGCATTTAATTATCTTGATAGAGTTACTTTGGAAGTAGATTCACCTCAATTGTCTAAGGTTTTGTATTTGTGGGGTGGGCATAAGGTGGGGTGCAGGGTGTAGGGCAGGGCATGTTGCAGGGCTGTGTGTAGGGTAGGGATGTTGCACTGGGGATGTAGGGTGCAGGGTAGAGTGTCAAGGTGGTTGTATGGGGAGCTTGGGGGTGGAGTTCAGCACAGGCAGGCCTCGGAACACAGGAGTAGGGTGTGGCACAGGGGACATGGAGGCAGGGCACAGTGGGAGGCACATCATGGGGCCTATGCAGGTGCGTGGGACACAGGGGGACTGAGTGTGAGGCACAGGGTGGCATGGCATGGGGACTGGGAGGGCTTGGTGCAGATGTGTGGCTGTGGCTGTTTGGGGGATTGGCCATGGGTTCCTATATGCACAGTGCACAGGGGTTGGAGAGGCAAATTGCAGCTGTGTGTGTGTGTGTGTGTGCAAGGAGGCAGGGCTTAAGTGTGTGGGTGCATGGGTATGGGGCAGTCAAGGAGCACAGCTTGGCTTGCTTCTTCATCCCTGCTCCCTGTCCATACACTCTTGGGGGCTCTGAGCCTTCATTTGGAAAGGGGTAGGATCATTGCATAGTTGGGTGGTCTCTATGAACAGGGAAAGCTTGTTACTGACTTCCAGATTCATCAACGAAGCTTCAGATCACAGAGCTGAGGGGGCTGATATCCCAAGCTGGCTGTGGAGTAGGCACTTTCCTGGGATATCTCTCATCCCCCAATGGAGCCCACTCACCCTGTTCTCTGAATCTCTATTTCTCAACTTTTTTATCCAGGACCTCCCTAAGCAGTGTAGAGGACCCTTGTATTAGTTTATAAGGTGTCAGAATGCAATATACCAGAAATGAAATGGCTTTTATAATGGGAACTTAGTAAGTTACAAGTTTATAGTTCTAAGCCTTTGAAAATGTCCAAACTTAGGCATCTAGGGAAATATAATTTAATTCAAGAAACACCAATGTGTCTGTAACGCCTCTCAGCTGGGAAGGCATTCTGGCCCCTTGCTGTTTCCTTGCTCCAGGGCTCCATTGCCTTCAGCCTCTCTGTTCCTGTAGGGGCTCCTCACTTTGCTTCTCTGGGGCTGGCTTTCATCTGTTGGCTTCCCTTGGCTCTCTCCAGGATTTGTGTAACATCTCATGGCAGTGTTTGATGGGCTTCAAGTATCTCCAAACATCTGTGTCTCTGTTCTGTGAAGCAACTGTTCTCCACGCATCTCTGTTGGCTCTGTTGTTTTTTAAGTTTCTCCAAAACGTTTCCCCTTTTAAAAACTCTAGTAAATTATTCAAAATCTACCTGGAATGGGTAGTCACATCTTCATCAAGTCAAAAGGTCACACTCACAACTGGGTGTGTCACATCTCTGTGAAGAAAACCTAATCAATAGTTTCCAACCTAGAGTATTGTATCAGGATTAAAAGAAATGGCTCCTTCACAAGATTAGGTCAGGATTAAAACATGGCTTTCCTGGGGTACCTAATATATTCACACTAGCACACCCTTCTCTACTCATTTGCACATTAAAACTACTGTCTTAGTTGTTTTTATGTCATTTTTCTAACTGCTCCTTGGAGTAGGGGTCAACTCAGCTTATACTATTCCACCATCACCTTGGAAGTCTAGTTTAATTATTTTTACCTTACAAATTTATTTTAGAAATGTACACATTGACTTTAGATCTTCTTTCTAATTTAAGCATTTGAATTGTTATGATGTATTTTCATTTTCACTCCATTTGAAATATTTTCTAATTTTCCTTGAGTTTTCCATTTTGGTCAATTATGTAATTAAACTTTTTTGGGAGGATATTCAAGACTTTCGTTATAGATTTATAATTTAATTATTTTGTCATCAGAGAATATACTTTGTATGGTTTCAATCCTTTTATATTTATTGAGACCTGGTTTATAACCAAGCACATCTCAGTGAATATTGAAAAACAAAATATTCTGTTGTTGTCAAGGAAAGAGCCTAATAATATCAGTTAGGTCAAGTTGGATTTTAGTGCTGATGCTCAATTCTCCTGTATACTTATTTGCCCATAACTGAAACAGGAATCTTGAAATCACATAATATAAGTGAAGGAAAATGAACTTAAATAGTAACAACTATTAATAGTTTTTCCTTCTTGTATTTTAAAGCTCTGTTACTGAGTATATACACAGTTAGATTTTTTATTCTTCTTGAAGTAGTAAACGTTTTATCATTATGAAGTGTACCACTTTATCTCAGGTAAAGCTCTTATTCCCAAACTCTAATTTGTATGAAATTAATATAGTCACTTCACATTTCTTAAGATTCATGTTTACATGGTGTGCTGGTTTGAAAGTATTAGGTACTCTAGAAGAACCATGTTTTAATCCTGAGCCAATCTTGTGGGAGCAACCATTTCTTTTAATCCTGATTCAATAGTGTAGGTTGGAATCTTTGGTTGATATTATCTCCACAGAGATGTGGCACACCCAATTGTGGATGTGACTTTTGATTAGATGGAGATTTGACTTCACCCATTCCAGGAGGGTCTTGATAAGCTTACCGGAATCCTCTAAAAGAGGAAACATTTTGGAGAGGGACAGAAACAACAGAAACCTCAGAACTGACAGATACCAGAGCTGACACAGATGTTGACACTTGCAGAACAGAGACACAGATGTTTGGAGATGCTTGGAGCTGAACAGACATCACCATGAGATGTTGAGCAAGCCAGAACCTGGAGAGAGCCAAGGGAAACCAAGAGATGAAGGCCAGCCCCAGAGAAGCAAAGTGGGGAGCTCCTAAGGGACAGAGGCTGAAAACAATGGAGCCTAGGAGCAAGGGACCAGCAGGTACCAGCCATGTGACTTGCCAGCTGACAGAGGTGTTCTAGACCCATTGGCCTTTCTTGAGTGCAGGTAACCTCTTGTTGATGACTTAATTTGGACACTTTCACTTCCTTAGAACTATAAACTTGTAACTTATTAAAAAAAAAAGCTGTAACTTTAAAAAAGCTGTCCCAGTTCTGGTATATTGCATTCCATCAGCTTGCCAACTAATACACATTGTATATCTTTTTCCATTCTTTATTTTTTTAAAATAAACTTTAAATTTTGGTGTGGTTTTTAAAGTAGAGAAAAGTTGCAAAAATTGCAGAAGAGGTTCCTGTATAAACTTCACCCGTTTTCTCTTAATGTTAGCATCCTCAATAAACATGACACATTTATCAAAACTGAGAAAGCAACATTGGTAGAATACCATTAACTGAATATCAAAATTTATTAGGATGTCACTAGTTTTTCCACTACTGTGTTTGCTTATGTTCTTGTATCTAATTCAAGATATCATACTGCATTTATTGATCATATCTACTTAGTCTTCTCTGGCTTATAAAAGTTTCTCAACTGTCTTTGTTCTTCATGACATTGACAGATTTGAAGAATACTGATCAGGTATTTGATAGAATGTCCCATAATTTGTATTCACCTTCTTCTTATTATTTTTTTTATGATTATAGGGGGCTAATGGATTTGGGGGAAGAATACCACAGAGTAAACTGTAATTCTCATAGCATCATATCAAATTGTAGATGATAACACTGATGATGTTAACTTTGACCACTTGGTTAAGTGAGTGTCTGCCATGTTTCTCTACTTTGTATAGTTTAAGTCCATCCCACATTCAACAGGAGAGGAATTAAGCTCCATCTCTTAAAAGAGGTGTATATATATATATATATATATATATATATATATATATATATATATATATATATCTCAAGCAATAAATATATATATTGCTTGAGATTCCTCTCTAAAGAAGATTTGTTCCTTACCTTATTTTTTGTTTGTTTGTTTATTTATTTATGGAATCATTTATTCATATCAGTATGGACTAGACATGTTTATTTTATACATTTGTTTATAATTCAACACTTTGTTACTTATTTTGCAGCTCAAATTATTCCAGCTTTCACAGCTCTGCTGCTTTCTGGTTGGTGCCTATGTTCCTTTAATATGTCTATATCCTTTAGTTTTTGAGTACTCCTTACTTTCTGGCAGTTCAAAGATGCCCCAAGATCATTTTCACTATCCCTGCTTCGGATCTAGAATCAATAATTTCTGTAGGACCCTGGTTCCTTTTTTAATGTAGATCCAAGTCTCTTAGCTGTATCAATTTCCTTTGATCTGAAGAATTTCTTTTAACAGTCTTTGCATGGAAGATGTACTTATGAAGAATTCCCTCAGGTTTTGTTTGTCTGAGAAAATATTCATTTCTCCTTCATGCTTGAAGGATAATTTCTCTGGATACAGAATTCCAGATTAGTGTTTTGTTTTGTTTCTTTTTTTTTTCCAATGCTTTAAATATTTCATTCCACTATCTTCTTGCTTGCATGGTTTTTGATGAGAAGTCTGCTGTAACTCTTATCTTTGTTCCTTTATAGGTAAAGTATTTATTTATTTATTTATTTATTTATTGGCTTCTTTTAAGATTTTCTTTATATTTGGTCTTCTGTAGTTTGAATATAATAGGGTAAGAGGTATAAATATGTGTATTTGTTCATTTGGCATTTATCTTGCTTAAATTTCCTGAACTTTCTGAATCTGTCAGTTGATGTCTGTCATTAATTTTGGAAAGTGTTCAACTATTATTATTTCAAATATTTTTTGTGCTCTGTTCTCCCTTTCCTCTCCTTCTGGCATTATAATTAAACTTTCGCTCCACCTATGATATTGCCTCATAATTCTTGGATGTTCTGCCCTTTTTATTCTTCTTCTTCTCCTCCACCTCCTCCTCCTCCTCCTTCTTTTTCATATTTACCTATCCTCAGGTTCAGGGTTTCTTTAGACATGTTACATCTACTAATGAACGCCTCAGAGGCATTTTTCATTTCTTCTACAATGTTTTTGATTTCCAGATTTTCCTTTTGATTCTATCATAGAGTTTTAATTTCTCTACTTACATTAACCATCTGTTCTTGCATGTTTTATACTTTTTAAAGCTAGAGCCCCTAGCATATCAATCATAGTTATTTTAAATTCTATGTGTGAAAATTACAACATCTGTGTATATTTGACTCTGGCTTATGATTTTTTTTTGTCACTTTAGACTATTTTCTCTTGTCCTTTGAAATGTCTTGTAATTTTTTAGTGAAAGCTGAACATATTTTATTGGATAATAGGGTTTGAGATAAATAGGACTTTAGAGTGAAGATTTATTTTAATCTAGCTAGGAGTTGCACTGTGTTTAATGTTTGCTATAGCTATAGGTGCCAAAGGATTCAATTCCCTCTAGTGCTCTTTAATTGTCTGACTTTTTTGTTTGGATTTCTCTAAATACTCTTCCTCAAAAAAGCCTGCTTTGCAATTCTTTTAGCTAAAATACACTACTGTTATGCTGGAGCTCCAATGAAATTATTATGAGGTAATCAAATTTCTGTTTTATAGTGGTCCTGTATCTTAGGGCTATAACCTTAATAAGTGTCCAGTGGTAAAACTTTTTCTCTATCAACCACTACTTCCAACATTGGCTGCAGCATCTTCAATATATTCATTGGGATCTTTACCTCTGTTGACAATGCTTCTCTCTCTCTCTCTCTCTCTCTCTCTCTCTCTCTCTCTCTCTCTCTCTTTCTCTCTCTCTCTCAATAAGGAAACTGGGAGAGGCTGGGATGGGAGAAATTCTACACCCCTAATTTCAATAAGGCTCTGAAAGTCTTTCCCCCTCGATGGTAGACCTTTGTTATGAAGGCTCTGGGTATATTTCACAATGATTACTTTTCCCTTTCCCCTGCCAAGGTCATGAGGGAATTTTTCTTGGACATCCATTGTGAGGATCTTGTGGATTGCTTGGATGTAAAGTCCATGAATATGTGTGGACTCCACTTAAGATTACAGCCCAAAAGAGTTTCTCAGTCTAATTCTAATTCACACTCAACCTCCAGTAATTAATCAAAATCACCACTCAGATGTTTATTCTGGTTTGCTAGCGGCTGGAATGCATTATACCAGAAGTGGAACAGCTTTTAAAAAGGGGAATTTAATAAGTTGCTAGTTTACAGTTCTAAGGTTGAGAAAATGTCCCAATTAAAACAAGTCTATAGAAATGTCCAATCAAAGGCATCCAGGGAAAGATACCTTGGTTCAAGAAGGCCGATGAAGTTCAGGTTTTCTTTCTCAAGTGAGAAGGCATATGTCAAACACAGTCACGGCTTCTCTCTTGGCTGGAAGGGCACATGGCGAATATGGCATCATCTGCTAGCTTTCTCTCCTGGATTCCAGTTCATGAAGCTCCCTGGGAGGCATTTTCCTTGTTCATCTCCAAAGGTCACGGGCTGGTGGACTCTCTGCTTCGTGGTGCTGCAGCATTCTCTGCTCTCTCTGAGTCTCTCTCTCCAAAACATTTCCTCTTTTATAGGACTTCAGAAACTAATCAAGACCCCCTCAAATGGGTGGAGACACGTCATCACCCAATCCAGCTTAACAACCACTCTTGACTAAATCACATCAACCAGGGAGATGATCTCATTACAGTTTCAAATATACAGTATTGAATAAGGATTATTCTACCTTTATGAAATGGGACTTATATTAAAACATGGCTTTTCTTAGGGGTAATGCTTCCTTTCAAACCAGCACACTAATTAAGACCTACCTTGCATGAGAAAGGCCACAACTCCATGGAAATAATCTTATCAACTGGGTAAGTCACATTTCCATGGAAATTACCTAATGAAAAGACCCACCTTACAACATTTCTGTCCACAAGATCAGATTAGGAGTAAAAGAACATGGCTTTTCTTGGGTACATAACAGTTTCAAACCAACACAGACAGCATATATATATATTTTCGCATGGGCAAGCAGTGGGAACAGACAGTGTATATTTGTTTCTCCAGTTAATCTCTTCCTTCTAACTTAAGTGTTTAAACCAGTTGCATTAATATAATTATTAGTGAAGTTAAGTTTAAGTCCATTATCTTGGTATATGTGGTCCAATTTTCCTCTTAGATTTTTTAATTAATATTTTATGCCTTCCTTTGGATTAATTTAGTTCCTTTCCATCTGTGTTATTGAGATCAGATATACTTATTTTATTGTTGTTGTTTATTTCCATAGTTACTCTAGGGAATACATATCTTTAATTTAATGCAGTATATATTGAATCAATAATATACCATACACATATAGGAAGAATCTCACAATGCTATCCTTTCATTTCAGCCCTCATGATTCATTTTTTTGCTGTTGCTATCAGATATTTTACAACTACATATTTTATAAACTCTTCAGTACATTGCCATTATTTTTTCTTTAAACACACTATTCTTCAAACTAATTAAAAATTAGTAAAAAATTATTTACCTTCTTAGTTATCATTTCTGGGCTCTTTAATCCTTTGCATAGTTATGTTACCAATTGATAACATCTTTCTTTAGCCTGTAGAACTTCTATTAGTATCTTTGTAGTGCAGGTATGTTAGCAATGAATTTTCTCAGCTTTTGTTTGTGTAAAGATGTTTTTATTTCAGATTTATTTTTGTTCCTTTTTATTTTTCCTTTTACACGGGCAGGCACCAGGAACCAAACCCAGGTCTCCGGCATGGCAGTCAAGAACTCTGCCACTGAGACACCATGGTCTGCCCTCAGATTCATTTTTGAAAGATATTTTCAGTGGACATAGAATTTTTAGTTGAGCTTCTGTTTTCTTTCTTCCACTCAGCAATTTAATGGTGTCACTTCATTTTCTTTTAGCTTCTCTTATTTATAAGTCTGCTGTCATTTTTATCTTTGTTATTTTAAGTATAATGTTTCTAATTTTCTGACTGCTTAAAATTTATCTTTTATCATTGGTGTTTAACAATTTGATTTTGATATGTATTGGTGTAGTTTTCAGTATGTTAATTCTTCTTGGTTGTTTATTGGTGTTATTGAACCTACAGATTTGAATATTTTATTGAATTTGGAAAATTTTCAGTCATTATTTCTTTTTTCTTTACTTGTTATTGGAGAAATTGTGGGCTTACAGGAAAATCACATGCATAGTTTTCCCTACTATTAACAATTTGCATTAGTGTAGCAACTTTGTTACAGTTTCTGGAAAATGTTATTATAATTATACTATTAACTACATTCCAGTAGGGTTCATTGTTTGTGTAGTACAGTCCTATGTATACTTCTATTCTAGTAATATATATATAACCTAAAATTTCCTATTTCAAACACTTTCAAGTAAAGTCAGTGATGTTACTTATATTTACAATGTTTGGCTACTATCACAACCATCCATTACCACACCATTTCCAAACAGAAACTCTTTACCAATTAAACATTAACTTCCCATTCTCTACTTACACGTTAGCCCCTTGTAGACTGTGTTCTACTTTCTGACTCAGTGAATTTGCTTATTCTGATTATTTCATGTCAGTGAGATCACACAGTATTTTTCCTTTTAGCATATTTCATTCAACATGATGTTTTCAAGGTTCACCTATGCTGTTGCATTTAGCAGAACTTCATTCCTCTTTACAACTAAGTTATAATCCATTGTATATACGTTTTGTTTATCCTTTCATCCATTGGTGAACATTTGGATTGGTTCCATTTAGCAATTGTGAATAATGTTGTATAAACAGCATTGAGCAATTATTTTTTGGGTCATTGATTTTAATTCTTTGGGTTATATAATTAGAAGTGGGATTGCTGAATCATATGGCAATTCTATACTTAATTTTCTGAGGAATTGCCAATCCATTTTCCATAGTAGCTGTGCCATTTTATAGCCCCATCAAAAATGAATGTGTATTCTATTTCTCCACATCCTCTCCAAAACTTAATTTCTTATTTTTTGATAGTAGTCATTTTAGTGGGTATGAAATGGTATGTCATTGTGGTTTTGATTTGTTTTCCCCTAATGGCTAAAGAGTGGTTTTTCATGTGCTTAAAGGTTGTCTTTTACTTTCATGATGAAGTTTTTGGGCATAAAAGTTTCTAATTTTGATGACATTCCATTCATTTATTTCTTTTTCTTTTGTTGCTCATGTTTTGTGTGTAAAATCTAAGAAATCATTGCCTAACATAAGTTTCTGAAGATGCTTCTTCATGTTTTCTTCTAAGAGTTTTATAGTTCTAGTTATTACAGTTAGAGCTTTTTCAATTTTGAGTTATTTTTGTGTATGATGTGTGGTGGGTTCCACTTTCATTGTTTTGCATATGGCTACACTGTTTTCCCAGCACTATTTGCAAATCAATTGAGATAACTACATGTTTTCTCCTTCATCCTATTAATGTGGTATACTACATTATTTTATTTTGTTATGTTGACCCATTCTTGAGATAAATCCTCCTTGATCATGGTATATACATCTTTTAATGGGCTGTTGGATTTGGTTGTTGGAGAATGAGTCATGTCCCACAAGAAAGGCTTGTTCAAGTCCCACCCGTGATTCTGTGGGTGTGAACCCATTTGTAAATAAAACCTTTGAAGATGTATTGGTTAACATGTGCCCAAACTGAATGAGATTGGACCTTAGTCCAATATGGCTGAAGTCCACATAAGCAAAGAACATTGGACATGGAGAGGAAGACTAGTAGAGCAGCCTGAGTCTGGAAGTAAAAAGAGCCTGGAAGAAAAAGGAAAAGTTGCCACTATATGCATTGCCATGTGACAGAAAACTAAGGATCAAGGATCACTGACAGCCAGCCCCAAAGTGACACAATATTCTGGGAGAACAATTTGCCTTGCCAATATATTGATTTTGGAATTCTCCTAGCCTCAAAACCCTGAGTCAACAAATTCCCATTGTTTAAGCTAATTGTATTCCCTTTAACAGCTAATGGTCTGAAACAGTTTTAGGTACCAGAAAGTGGTGTTCTTCTATGATAAATATCTAAAAATGTGGAAATGGCTTTGGAATTTGGTAATGGAAAGACACTGGAGAAATTGTAAAATGCTTGATAGAAAAAGCCTAGATTGATTTGAAGAGTCTGTCAGTAGAAAAATAGACATTAAAGTTATTTCCAATGAGGTCCTGAAAGGAAATGATGTATGTGTTATTGGCAATTGAAAAAAAAAAGTGTACCTTCTTATAATGTGGCAGGGCTTTGGTGAAATTCTGTTCTGATTTTGGATGGAAGGCAGAATTTGAAAGCAATGAACTTGAATATTTAGATGAGGAGATTTCCAAGCTAAGTGCAGAAGGTGCAGCCTGGCTTCTTCTTGCAGCTTATAGCAAACACAAGATTAAAGGTATATGTTGAGAATTAAACACCTAAGTACAAAATAACTAGAAATGAATGATTTTGAAACTTCTCAGCCCATCCAGTAGCATTTGCTGAGATGAAGGACCTCACCGAGCTTTCAGGAAGTGAAAGCCCAGAGAATTGGGCTACAGTGGATTTGACCAAATAAACCTTTGTTAAAGAGGATGTATCTGAAAATGGGTCAAGAAACCATTTCAGTAAAAATCAGGATTAGAAATTCAGTTTTCCAGGAAGGATCTGTGGAAACTTCTATCCTCTGATTATTTGGACTTGTTTAAACTGCATGCAAAGCCAAGAAGCTTTTTAGAAAATCTTTATAAACAGAAACACTGTCATCCTGAACTAAAAAGGACAGGAAAAGTTCAAATTAAAGGAAGAATGACTTCAAGCGCAGAACCATGGAAACACAGGTATGGAATGAAAAGATCTCCTTGAGTCAAGAAAAAGGACCCACCCATGTGTAGAAAGGATGTGTTAGTCCCTGCACTTAGAGAGGGAAGAACATCTTTCCTCATGCTGGGAAGGAATAGGCCTTGTATCCTGTTGTTCAGAGAGAGAGTTCTGCCACCCGATCAGACCTTGAAATCTGGTGGAGTTTGCCCTGCTGGATTTCAGACTTGTTTGGGATCATGACCCCTGGTTTCCAGAAAGAAAACCCACTGAAATGGTAATGTTTATTCTATGCTTGTCCCACCATTGGATATTGGAAGAACATAACTTGTTTTCCAGGTTTCACAGGCCCATTGGAGAGGAGTTTTGCCCTAGGATGGACCATAACACTTCACTAATTTTGACGAGACTTTGTCCTTTTGTATTGTTATTGATTTGACTTAAGGTTTTGGGATGTTGTAATGTAATGAATGTATTTTGCATGCCAAAGATCATGCCTTTTAGTGATAAAGAGGGTGAATGTTGGGGGTTAAATCACATCCCCCAAAGAAGGCACGGTTATGGTCCCAACCTCTGGTCATGCGAGTATGAACCCATTTGTAAATAGGTAATTAGTGGAGGTGTGCCCAAACTGAATGGGGGTAGGCCTTAATCCAATATGATTGAAGTCCTTATAAGCAGAGAAAAGAGGACATAGAGAGAAGGTCATGAAAGGAAGTCAGAAGCTGGAAACTGGAAGTAAAGGGAGCACAGAAGAGAAAAAATACCCTTCAATGTTCATTGCCATGTGATAGGAAAAACAAGGACTAAGGATCACCAGTGCCACACTGTTTAGGGAGAAGACATTGCCTTGATGATACTTCAACTTCTGGAAGCCTCAAAACCATGACCCAATAAATTCCTACTGTTAAGTTAATTCATTATATTGTATTTGTTTTAGTAGCTAGTGTTTTGTTGAGGATTCTTATGTCCATTTGCGTAAAGGATATTAGACTGTAATTTTCTTTTTGTAAGTTATTGTTGCCTGGCTTTGGTATTAGGGCTGATGTTGGCCTCATGAAATAAATTAGAAAATATTCTCTCCTCTTCCATTTTTTGAAAGAGTCTGAGCAAGATTAGTGTTAATTGTTTTGGAATATTTGGTAAAATTCACCAGTGATGCTATCTGGTCCTGTGTGTTTCTTTCTTGGGGAAGATTTTGATTACTGACTTAATACCTTTATTTGTTATTGGTCTGTTAAAAGAAAGATCTGTTTCTTCTTGAGTTAGGATAGGTAGTTGGTGTGTTTCAGGGAATTTTCCCATTTTATCTAGGTTATCTAATTTGTTGGTGTAGAGTTTTCATAATATCCTCTTATGATCTTTGCATTTCTGTGGAGTTGGTAGTAATATATACCCTTTCATTTCTCATTGCAATCATTTGCATCCTCTCTTTTTTATCTCTGTCACTGTGGTCGTTTGGACCTCTTATGTACTCCATGAAATGTCATGTTCTTTTAATTCATTATTGTGGGGGCAGATCTATTGTGGGTGGGACCAATTGGTTCAATTGAGATGTGATGCAGCCCATTCAGGGTGGGTTTTAATTTTCTACTGGGGTACTTTATGAGGATAAGAGAGAAAATGCCTGGAGACATTTGGAGAGAGCCATTGAAATCAGAAACCAGGAGAGAAGCACCAGCAGACATTACCATATGACTTTTCATGTGACAGAGGAGTCATGGATGCCAGCAGTCTTTCCTCAAAAAAGGTATTATCCTCTTGATACCTTAATTTGGACATTTTCATGGCCTTTAGCACTGTAAATTTGTAAACTAATAAATCTCACAAAGATAAATAGATTTTTAAAAAGTAGAGCCTCAGTGATCTGTGAAACACTGTAAAATAGAACAAAATATATGTAATTGGATTTTGGGGTTGAGGGGAAGGAAGAAAAATTATTTCAAGAAATTATGGCTGAGAACAAAGAAAAAATGAATATACAAACAAACAGCAACAACAACAACAAAAATTATAGCTCAGACTTCCAGTCAACAAATATGAGAGTGTAAAATGCTCAAGAATACTGTTTCCCTACAGAATCTTTGATCAACAAGCAGAAAACTGGAAGATCCAGTTTAAGGGTTGCATTAACTGGGTAAGCGTCATATCAAGAAAGCAGTACTTTAAAAATGGTAGGAGAAGCTTTCATGGCACCTTGCTGACTCTACCCCCATGACCTCTATGGTGCAGTACAGAGCCAACCTGCGATCTCTTTGTGGATAACTTTCTCTATTCAAGAAAGAGCAAAGGAACCCCTATGCACATGCTTTGGTGCCTGCACAGAGATTAGCAGAATGAATTAAAACACATGATCCAATTATATGCTGTTTACAAGAGAGTCACCTTAAATTTGAGAAAGAAGTATCTGAATTCCCCAAATTATTTTAAATCCCATGAAAATCTAGACTATGCTCAGATATTTCCATATTATTGTGAAGTTAACTTTTTTTTGCCTATGCCATGAGTATTGGTAAATATTTAGAAGAAAGTATGAAGTAGAGGAAGGAGAAAATCCTTCAATCAAGGTGATTTTAAAAAGAAGGGAGGTTGAAGAAGAAATATGAGGTCAGGTATGAAAGTTCTTATTTTCACCCTCCATTATCAGAGCCTACAACTTATTAGAAATTAATAGAGGTTTTAGAAAAATCCCACTTGAATGGTGTGTCAGATTTAAACCATTATGTACCCCAGAAAAGGCATGTTTTAATCCTAATCCAATCTTGTGGGTACAGCCATTTCTATAAATCCACATTCAGTATTTTAGGGTGGAAACTTTTGATTAGTTTATATCCACAAAGATGTGACATGCCCTCTTATGGGTACGGCTTTTTGATTAGATGGAGATGTGACTCCATCCATTCAAGGTGGACCCTGATTAGTTAACTAGAGTCCTTTAAAAGGGGGAAATACTTTGGAGAAACCTCAGATGCAGACACTTGGAGAATAGCTGCTTCAGAGCTGACAGAGACATGGATATTTGGAGATGATTGTAGTGCTGACAGAAAGAGTAGATGGCCAGACATGGGAAGATCCCAGTTGATCTTACCTTCTGCTTTCCCATGAGATGCACTAAGCAAGCCAGAACCTGGATTTGTGTCCAGGAGGAGCTAAGTGAAGGCTGCAGATCTTAGAGAGGAAACCACTGGCATCAGAAGCTAGAAACAAAGGAACTGGGAACAAGGACCAGCAGATGCCAGCCATGTGCTTTCCCAGATTGGCCTTCCTTGAGCCAAGCTATCTTTCTCTGGATGCTTTAGTTACTACATATTTATTGCCTTAGAACTGTAAACTTGTAACTTATTAAATTCCCTTTTAAAAGCCGTTCCATTTCTGGTATATTGCATTCCAGCAGCATTTAGCAAACTAATATAGAAGAGGAGCCAAAGAATATAAGAGCTTCTAATATATGGGAAGGAGAAGAAATTTCTTATAAGAACTCAAGCATTCAGCTTATGTACTGCCTTCCATAGACAAGCAATGACATAGAGCTAGTGTCCATAATTGCAAATAAGATGCTGATCAGTGTTTTTGTTGGAAGAATCTACTTACTAGTGGAAAGAACACAAAGGTTGCCAGGAGGAAAGTAAATGGCTTGAAAGTTGATCTTCAGACACTAGCATGTATCCCCATTGAAAAAAAAGAGGACCAGTCAAACTTCAATTCTCACCAGTCTATGCCACAGCACAGATCAACCACTTCAGTGACCATATGAGCAAGAAAACAGAAGATGCTATTTGGAATTTTGTCACTTTTACAGCCATGAGATAATCTAAACTACATTGCTCCCCATCATACATCCAGATGACATTTTGGAGAGAAGCCAGGTTGGGAGTGTCAGATCATAAATCTGAAAACCTGAGCATGTACTTTAGTCTTTCAAGCAGAGACTGAGTTACCTCAAGAGAATGCTTAAATCATTAAATTTGTCTAAGATTATCTGATTGGAATTAAAATTTTATTTTACTTTAAAAAAGTAATAAAGAAAAAACAACTATAGCAAATGCTATTCAAGGCATGATGTGACAGTTTAATAAGAGTTTTGATAACAGTGGAAAGCAGATGCTATGGAAACAGAAGGAATATGAATTATTTCTAACCTAGCACACCAATCACTCCATGAAGTGTCTGAAATGGGGCTTGAAGTATGAGAGCAATATCAGATAAAGAAAAAGAGAGAGCAGTGTCTCTGGGAAATAAAGCAACCATGAGAAAAGTCAATACATTTGAAATTGAGCTTCCTAGAAGCTACCCACAGTTTCAATATGGTTGCATACTTTACCAAACAAGGAGAGTAATCATGGAGTAATTATACTAGCCAGGTGATGTCTTATACAATGTAACATAATATGTGACCTATGCCTTCATCTTTGCTGTATTCTGTTGGTTAGAAGCAAATCACTGGTCCTAGTCACATTCACCAGAAACACCAGGATTGGGGATCATGGGAGAGGTACCTTAGAGTCTGTCACCCAAGCACACTGCTAATAATCTTAAACACATTATTTCATTCAATCCTCACCACCAACTCTATAATAAGAAGTGAGAATTGTATCCTAAAATAATTCATTTATGAAATGTCTGATGGATGGTATCCTTAATAATATAAAATACATTTTAGCTTTGTATTTTCAGCTTAGTATTCCTGATTAGCTTATTAAATTTAATGCTAAATTAAGATATTTGTATGCCAATAGAAGTGAATGTGTGGTCTAGTTTCTCTGCAGTGTGATTTATAAGATAAAGTGTTAGTATCTTCTCCTACATATAGCTCTTTTTAAACTACATCCGTTAGTCAGATATTATTATCCTTATTTTAAAGCTGACAAAACTGAGGTACAAAGAAATTAAGTAATTTTCCCAATATCACTCAACTAGTAAGTGATGGCATTGGAAACCAAATCCAGATCTGTCTGTTCTCAACCATCATGAACACTGCCTCTTTAAATTTGATTCTACTAATAACTGGAAGCTACTTAACTTTATTCATGAGAGTCATGCAATTTTACCCTTTAGGACAATTAGCCTTGCAAAGATGCTAAAGAGGCATTGGGCTTTTTTTTTTTTTTTTGCATGGGCAGGCACCAGGAATTGAACCCAGGTCTCCGGCATGGCAGAAGAGGCATTGGACTTTGAACAAGCCACATGGAAGTGTTGACCGCCACTGAGGCCTCCCACTGCAGAGCCAATGTGTGGTATATAAGGTTTTTTCAACAAATACATATTAAAGGAAGGAAGGAAAGGATAAGTAGAGGGAAGAGGGAAGTCAGGATTTATCTGTAGTAGTCTGGGTTGTTTGGTAGGACGTATTTAGAACACTTCCACCTGCCTTGGGAATCAGAGTTCATCAAAATCTAAAATCTTAGTTTAGATTATTAAATAATATGCATAGTTCTTTAATTTACTGTGTCTCAGATTTTGCTTTTTGCCCTGACCTTCATATCATCTTTGATGTTTATTCCATATCACTGTGACCAGTAATGCTCAGCCAAAAGACTGAACATCCCTTTCCATTGCAGCAAGACTGATTATGTGAATAAGTTTTAGAAAATGAGATATAAGTTGGAGTTCTTTGGAAAGATTTCTGGGAAGTTTTCATAAAAGGGTCCAAACTGGTAATGGGGAAAAGCCCCTGTTTTATCTTTCCTTTTTCCAGCCTGCAAAATGGGTGGATGAATAGAGCTCTTTAGAGGTCATTTTGGACCATGAAATGGCCTTAAGTATAGAAGACATGAAAATAGAGTCTGGATTCCTAATGATGGTGGAGATACCATACCAACTCTGAACTTAATTCCATTTTTTTTTACATAAAAGAGAGAGAGAGAAAGTGAAATAAATTTCTTATTTGTGTAAGTCAGTATTACTTTGTGGTTTTGATCTATATAGTTGATCTAATTCTAAGTGATATAATATAAGAATCAGGAGTTGACTAAGACATATATAGAGTGAGTGTATCTATTTCAAAACATACTTGACTGTTTTTAAAAAGTTAAAATTTTGTTGTGAAAACCTATATAAAAAAAGGAATACATTTCAAAGCATTCTGCAAAAAATTAGTTAAAGAACAGATTTCAGAGTTTTGTATGGGTTACACTTCCACAATTTTAGGTTTCTCCTTCTAGCTGCTCCAAGACATGGGAGACTAAAAGAAATACCAGTATAATTATTCAGCAGTCATACTCATTTGTTAAATTCTATTTTTTCTGTTATAACTCCACCTTCTCCTTTGAACTTTCTCTCAATCTTTAGGGGTATTTGAGCTATGCCCATTCTAACTCTTGCATGTTGGAAAGGGCTGTCAATAATGTGGGATAAAGGGTTGGAATTAGTTGATGTTTTGGAGAGGCTGGCCCCTCTGGGTTTCAGGACTTCTCTGGCCAAGGAACCTGTTCTATTTAGCAAGCTGGTGGAATGCAACATACCTGAAACAGAATGGCTTTTAAAAAGGGGAATTTATTAAGTTGCAAATTTACAATTCTAAGGCTGTGAAAATGTCCAAATTAAGGCATCTAGGGAAAGATATCTTGCTTTAAGAAGGCCGATGATGTTCAGGGTTTCTCTCTCAGATGGAAAGACACATGGCAATGTCTGCTAGCTTTCTGTCCAGAAATCATCAATAGCTTCCTCAGGGCTCTGTCTGTTCTGTTGGCTCTGGTGGTTTTATTGGTTCTAAAGCTTCTTCCAAAATCTTTCCCTTTTAAAGGACTCCAATAAGCAGCCCCACTTTGGGGTTGTTTATCATCCACAATTGGGTGGGTCACATTTCCATAGAAACAATAAAAAGAACACCACTCAGCAATACTGAACGAGGATTTAAAAACATAGCTTTTCTAGGGTATACAACAGATTCAAACCAATACATTCCACCATTTGGACCCCAAAATGACATGTCCTTTCCAAATGCAAAATACATTCATTTCATCACAATAAGAAAGTCTTAAACCATTTCAGTAACAATATGAATACAGTCCACAATCCCATCAAAATTAGCTACAGGCATGGTGTGTCCTAAGGCAAAATTTTCCTCTGCTTCTGGACTTGTAAAACTCAGAACAAGTTAACTGCTACCAATATACAAAGGAGGAACAGTCATAGGATAAATAACCCAATTTCCATAGGAATAAATTGGAAGAAACACAGGAATCACTGGACCCATACAGTTCCGAGAAGCTACAGGGCAAACACCACTACGTTTCAAAGTATGTTAGTCATTGATCCTTGGAGCTTTGGAGAGTGGCTGTCCCACCTCTTCCAAGGATCTATGCAGCAGCTTTCTTTTCTCTGAATGCAACCTTGGGGGACATTGGGGAAACCATCTTTTTCTCGCCTCCACCCTCTCCAAATTTGGGGCCACACCTGGGCTGTCTGCCATCTCCAGGGTTCATGCTCAACCCCTCCAGAACAAGGAGTGGCAGCCAGGCTCTCCCTAGTCCCCAAGGAATGTGCTCTACCCCCTCTCCAAGGTCTGGGGCACAGCTTTTCCTGAGCAAGATGGAAGGCCCACCTTCTGCCTTTGGGAAAAACTCACCCTCTCCAAGTACTTGGGTGGGTCTGCTCTCCTGGCCTAAGGTTTCTTGACTTCAGACCTTAGCTTCCATGGTTCTGCCTCTGAAAACATTTAACCTTCACTTTGTCCTTTTTCTGAGCCTTTTAGTCCATACTAGCAGTGGTTCCATTTATACAGATCCCCCAACACTGTTATTGGGTTTCTCTGCAATTTGCTCAGATCATGCCCATCAGACAAAAGGAGTTTCCACAAATACTTCCTGGATGACTCCATCTTCAATCCTGGATCTTGCTAAAATGGCTGACTGTTTCCACATTTGGTTAAATCCTCACATGGTGCACTATTCTCTGAGGTCACCCTTTCTGGAAGCCCAGAATTTTCCAGACCATCAATTTCTGGTTTCTTTATGCCAAAGAGTTTAGTTCTCAGCTTATCTCTTTCCTCTCACATTTTACTATAAGCTTCAAGGAGCAGCCAGACTGTGTTTTCCACATTTAGCCTGAAAATTTCTTCTGCTAAATATCCATGTTCAGTACTCTCAAATTCTGCCTTCCATCTACAAAGAATGCCTTCCTTCCAGTTTGGAATGACACATTACGCATGTCTGTTTAGAGCCTCACTGGAGGTATCTCTATAATTCACATTTCTACCAACATTCTCTTCAAAGCACTCTAGGCCTTCTCTATCAAGCTCCTCACAATTCTTCCAAAATCTTCCCCTTACCCATTTAAAAAGGCATTTCAACATGTTCAGTATTTGCAAGCTACAGCAGCACCCCCTCATAGTACTAAATCTGTTCTAGTTAGTAAGGTGCTGGAATCTGTTATACCTGAAACAGAAAGGCTTTTAAAAAGGGGAATTTATTAAGGTGAAAATTTACAGTTCTAAGGCTGTGAAAATGTCCAAATTAAGGCATCCAGGAAAAGATACCTTGATTCAAGACCGATGATGTTCAGGGTTTCTCTTTCAGCTGGAAAAACACATGGCAACATCTGCTAGCTTTCTCTCCAGGAATCTTCAATGACTTCCCCAGGGCTCTGTCCAACCCCATCTTGAATGGTTGAAGACACATCTTCATGGATACCACCTAATCAAAAGTTACCACCCACAATTGAGTGGGTCACATCTCCATGGAAACAATAAAAAGATACCACCCAGAAATGTTGAATGAGGATTAAAGGACATGGTTTTTCTGGGGAACACAACAGATTCAAACCAGCACAGGACCCATCTGGACTTTGCAGTTTTCTGGAAAGTAATCATAGTGCATGGACCCTTTGTAGAATCTCAGATAAAGCCCAAGGTGGTCTTTAGGTTTGGAAGGAATGTTTTTGGTTGGGGTTTGGCAAACCATAATAAAAAGCAATATCTAGCTGAAGCTTGCTTAAGAGTAGCCTCCAGAATAGCCTCTCCACTCTACTTTAACTCTCTCAGCCACTGACAAATAACCCTTTTAGTCAGGAAGGCACTATCAATTCAATGGTTTCAGGGCCAGGCCCATCCCTGGAAGCCATATCTCACAACATCAGGGAAACTTTCTCCCCTAGATGTCAGGTCCCATATGGGGGGTGGGGGGTGGTGGTAATTACTTGCAGAATTGGGCTTAGAGAGGAAGAGGCCACATCTGAGTAACAAAAGAGGTCCTTTGGAAGTAACTCATAGGCCTAACTGTAGGTGGGCTTAGCGTCTCTGCCACATAAATAAGCTTCACAAGAGCCAGCCTCAAGATCAAAGGCTTGGCCTATTGACTTAGTAGTCCCTATTATTTGAGACAGTATCAGGGGTTTCCCTGGTGGTAAAGTTGAATAGTTCCATATTTTTTCTCCCATCCCTCAAGGAACTTTCTCCATACTTTTAAATGTTCTGTTCAACATTCTCTGGACTGTAACCAAGCATACATTGAACTATATAGAATTACATGTCCTCATTCCAATTCTGGGCTTCCAATGTTTGGGTTGTTTAAATGATCTATCCAGACAGCTTGAGTTAGATTATTTGCTAGTGAACATTTAGGTTTTATTCAAAATAATAAAGCTTAATGTTTTTTAGCCCGTCACAATGTTTCTGCTTCAAAGTAAATAAATGAAATGGTTCAAAGTGGCCTTTGAAAATATAAACGCTTAAAAAATCCCATTTTATTTTTGCTAGCCACAAAGCTCAACCAAATTTTTCAGCCTTCTGTGCAATTATCATGGCCATGAGACTGAGTTCTAGTCAATGGAAAGTGGGTAGAAGTGATGTGTACCACCTCCAGGCTGGCCCATAAACCATCAACAGATAATTCCTTGCTCCTTTATTTTTCCTCATTCATCTGAAAAGAAAGTTTGATGACAAAGCCACATGGAGCAACAAGATGGAAAGAGTAAGTGTTTCTAAATGATTACACAGAACACCATTCTTTAATTTTTACATAATGGAGAAATAAATTTCTATTATGTCAATCCACTGAGATTTTATGGTTGCTTATAATGACTAGTTCAGTTGAATTCAACAGCAGTGTCAAAGATTCAAAATAGTATGTAACCATAAACATATCAAGTGCTTTAGTGGGAAAATTGATCTCTGAAACCAACTAGCTATATAATTTAGAGAAAACAATCTCCCTTATGTGTAGTTTTATCATTGATAAAATGGGGGGAAATCATCCATACTAGAGAGTTATAGAAAATACTAACTGATATAATTGTTATGAAAACCATAAACAACTATATAAATATTAGTAGCTAAGAGTATAAGTAAGTGAAAATGAGGCCCTGAGCTAAGTATAGTACTATGGGAATATAAAAGAGATGGTGTACAGAAAATCCACTGTAGGTTGGTGTATTTAAACTATTCTGAAGTTTCTTGCTCATGAATTTATTCTGAAATTCTTCTACAAAAAATAGTGTTCTGGCAAAGAGACTTTCTTTCTCTGGTTTTCTCTTGAAGAAATTTAGGGAACAATTAAAAATGACTTCACAGGATGTAGCTGTTCTAATAAATGATTTAGGTTGCAAACACCAATGTATCTTTTAGTATATGCATGCCCGAGTATAGGACACTTATCCTAAAATGGATGTGCACAAGCATTATTTCCCTGGTAACTAGAGCCAATTCTCTTGTTAAATATTGATAATGGCAAGAAAATTGAAGGAGAACAGTCACTGAACCCAGAGTGCTATTTCTTGTCTTTGGTGATATCAAGCATCAAGCAATGTATCATTGACCTCAGAATATGAACAGTGGCCAAGAGAGATGTTTTATGTAAGATTTTGGTTGAAACAAAAAATCCAGGTGATGGAGACATAGATATGATAGCACATAGCTTCTAACTAAACAAAAAGGGAGGTTTGTAAGTTTGGAGGATAAAAACCTTGTATGGGTATAGCTTTGGCCCCATATTCTTTCTTTGTATCTTGTCCTGAATTTACATCTTCTTGCTGAGCATCTGTACCTTGCTGTGTTCCGTCACATAAAGTGCAAAATTCCTAAAAGTGAACTAATCGTATCTTTTATAGTAGGTTGCACACACAAAAATCCCAACTCATGCTGACTTGAGACAAAAAAGAGAAAATCATTGTGGTATAGTGAATTGTGTACCCCAATTTAGACATATTCTTAAATCTTAATCTGCATTCCTGTGAGTGTAAACACATTACAAATAGGATCTCTGAAAGGTGTTATCTTAATTAAGCGTGGCCCAAATGAGTGAGGGAAGAGTTTAACTCACACTGCCAGAGTCCTTTATAAGTAGAAGAAATGTGGAAATAGTCAGGGAGAGCCATAGAGAGGTGTTGGAAGCAAGAAGTTAATGGAATGCAAAAGATAAAAAAGGGGGAATTGTCATTCGCACTAGGCAGGGTTTGAAGCCAAGAAACTCCAAGGATGGCCAATAGTCAGCACCAGAATGACTTTGGGGGGAAACCATCACATTGCTGATTCCCCAGTTTTGGACTTCTAGCCTCAAAAATGTGAGTCAATAAATTCCCATTGTTTAAGCCAATCTATTGTAGAGTATTTGTCTTCACAGCCTAGCAAAATAAGACAATAATAAACTCATGTAACTAAAAAGTCCAAGGAAGACATTAGGAACAATTTAATCCACTGGCTAAGATAATTCGACCTTGTTCTTTCTCCATTTTTCAGTTATGTGTTGACTTCATTCTCAGGCAACCATGTCCTTGTGGGGAATAATGAGAGGCAGCAGATTCAGGATTGCATCCTATTTATCAGTAATAACACCTGCAAAGTAAAAACTGAAAAAGCCAAATAAAGCATATCATACACTAAAATGATTGCCATTAACTTTAAACTAATTGAGGCTCTGAAATTATAGAAGGTTGAGGAGCCACCTTTCTTGAGCATGTTACTATCATAAACTCAAAAACATTTTATGTCAACAAAAAAGAAATGGAGCATGATTGCTGGGTGGGTAATCTAGCAGGGTCTTCTACTAGAACCATAATGCACTTTTATTTGCTCTCAGCTCTCTCCCCTATGTTCTAGTTGACATAAGGCAAAAAAAGAAGTCCTTGAGGCAGATGCTGTCCTCTGATTTATTAATGAGGAAGGATGAGGATCTCCACAGTTCCCTCAACTCCTTCTTTTCTGTTCAAATTTCTTTAGCCAGTTGGTACAGTTACATACAATATACATAATCGTGTGGCTAGGATTTTACATTAAAAAATGAGTAACATTACACTTACTTAGCTTAGTTAAATTTCATCCTCCTGACAGTACAATATTTGAAGGCAAGGATCTAATCTATTTTCTTCACTGCTTTATTTTTGGAGCCTAAGGCAGTGCTTTGCAGCTTTATACATATCATCTGAATTGCTGAATCCCATCATTTCCTACCATTTTGTACCATCTATTAGCTCTCCAACTTTGCCTCCACAGAAACTCTCCTCTCTAGACTGAAAGCTTTGTTCCTCCATAAAGTAATTGCTAATTCTTACATAATCTTATGTGCTAGGCATTGTTCTAAGTGTTTTATTTATAATGACTTTTTCATCTTTACAATAGTCTTCTGTGGTGGATGCTACTAGTATTATCCCAATTTTAATAATAGACCCATTATAAGCAAGTTGATCAGAGTCGCATAGCAAGTAAATGATGAAGCTAAGGTTTCAACCCAAATAGAGTAAGTTTGATAAATATCATGCTTTATTGCTTCCTCAAAGTCTAGTCACTCTCTAAGATCCAGCTCATATCTTTTCTCATGCACAAAGATTTCCTATTATTTAGAAATAGTGTCTTTCTATTTTGTTGACTGTTTATTCATGATTATGGAACTTTTTAAATGGTGTCTTTTGGTTTGGTTAATTGTTTGGATGTTCAATTTGTTCCACCATCATTTAAATTCAAAAAAACAGAAATGAAATCTTAATCTGTATTCTATCCTATTTACCCTCCTGTTTTGGTTTGCTAAAGCTTCTGGAGCACAATATACAATGGGAATTTATTAACTTAGAATTTACAGTTTTTAGGTCACAAAAATGTCCAACTCAAGGCATCAACAGGATGATACCTGGATGCTAAAGACAGGCTGCTGACATCTGGGACACCTCTGTCACATAGGAAGACACATGACCAATATCTGCTGGACCTTCTCTCCCAGGTTTTGTTGCTTTTAGCTTCTCTCTTCCATAACTTCCTCTGTTTTCTGTGGGTCTTCTACTAGCTTCTCCACATCTTTTCTCTAAGCTCTCTGTGTGTCTTTTATCTTCTTGTAAAAGACTCTGGTAAGGGAGTATGACCTACCTTGAAGGGGTGGGTCACATCTCAATTGAAATAACCCAAACAAAAGATTCTACCCACAAAAGGTCTGCACACACAGGAGTGGATTAAAAGAATATGGTCTTTTCTGGGGTATATAACACTTTCAAATTAACACACACCCCTACCTCCCTCTATGAAATATATTAGCACAAGGTATTGAACACTTTATATGTTTATAAGGAACACTTTGTCATTACTCTATATATCCTCCCAAGTTAAATTAATTACAATATTATCCATAAAAGCCTCAGCCAAGTTTAAGCTGAAAATCATGAAGACATTATATTTAGTGCATCCTCTAACTTGGAGGTAGCAATGACAGAGAAAGGAAAACAAAACAAACAAATCAAAAGAAAGAAATAAACAACCCTACCCCCAAATCCTTCACTTGTCACTATAATCATATTGAACAGATTTGTAAAGGGAGTAAAATATTCTTCATATATGTATTATATTTTAGAATAAAAAAATGTTAGGAAAAAGAAAAAGATATGCTGTGCGCCTTTATGCACAAGCCCTGGAACCCACGCTTTACCCGGTGATTTGTGTCTAGAGCACTCGCTGCGCCAGGAAGAGTTACCTCACACAAGACACAGAACAGTCATGGCTGTGGAAAGTCCCCTGAAGTCACTGGAACATACACAGGAGCCTGTGTCTATGGATATAAATATAAAATGCTTCACTCACCTCGGCCCCCAAATCTGACCTTATTTGTCACTGCTACCTTGGCTGCGTCTGGAGGGAAGGGAAAGAAGAACATCTTGACCAGCTGATGCTTTGACAGACGCAGAAGAGGCACATGTGTTCAAGAGACTTGGAGGAGGCTGCATGCCCCCTCCCCGTACATCTTTACCTTTGCTGCTCTCACAGCCCCTACTGACAGATGAAGCCACGTTGGCTCATATGACATCTTTCTCCAGAAATTCAAAACACTGTCTTTTTTTCCCCTCTCTCTAGCATGAATTGTTCCTTGTAAAAATTATATGATCTCATTGTTTAAAAGGGAAACAAGGGAAGAAAAAGGAATTCATAATCTCTACTGCCTAATGAAACCATTTTACCACTTAAAAAAAATTCCTATGCGGGCTCAGCAGGCAGAGTTCTCACCTGTCATGCCGGAGACCGGGGTTCCATTCCTGGTGGCTGCCCAAGCAAAAGGAAAAAAGAAAAAAGAAAAGAAAAATCCCTTATGGTCTTTTCCCTATACTTTAAAAAATTTATTGTGTTTTGTTTCTGGATATAAAATCACAATTTGGAAAAATGCCTCAATATATAACTAGGGCAACCACATAGACTAATCTCCAAGCCAGAACAATTTGTAGAAAAAAATGGGGAACCAAAATTCATTATACAAATTTTTGAAATCTTTATTTATTGATTAACAAATGGCTTTATGATATAGGTGAACCTAAATTAGTACTATTCAAAAATTGTTTTCAAAAATTAAATTCATTCTAAAAAATTTAAGTAACATAAAAAGTTAAGTAACATAAAAAAAATTCTTTATGTTAATTGAACTCAAAAACCTAACAAATACTTTTTCTATATGTTCAAAAATTTTACTCAGTTTTTAGTTGTATCTGTCATCATTCATGTTTTTGAAGAGTGTATTTTTGTAATAAAAATTTTAAATCATTTTTTCCAGGCAATTGTCAGAAATCTTTCTTCAAAGTTGTATTTTACGATTAATAAATTTGAAATTGTCTCCACTTTCAATTGAATTTTCTCTGCAGACAATTTAAAAAATTCTTTACATTTCCAACTTTATTTATTGCTTTACATAAAGTAAAACAGAAACAACCATGATCCCCCCCCAGTTTTTAATCACTGCATGAATAGTAAAATTTTACTATTTGATTATAGTAACTCTTTGATTATAAAATATTTAAAGAATGTGTCTCTGCAAAGGATCTACACATTACACCACTTCTATAAGAAGCACAGAATTAATTTCAATTTCCTTTAAATGCATATATTGAGGGCAATGTGACGGTGGCTCAGTGGCAGAGTTCTCGCCTGCCATGCCGGAGACCTAGGTTCGATTCCTGATGCCTGTTCATGCAAAAAAAAAAAGACATATAAATGTATATGTTGAATGTTTTTCTTCTTGTTCTTGTTTTTAGTCTCCTTACATATTCATGGCATCCTTTCCTCTTTAATCTTTTGACATGTTTCAGTTCAGATTGCCAAGAAATAATTTGGCCCTCTCATCTATCTACCTGTGCCAACTTATAGGTCCAACCAGGATAGCTCATATAAAACAAGCCATGCCAATTTCAGCGGCAGAGACTTTGGGGGAGAAGTATCCCTTTGGATGGAGGATATTAGCCACCTCTGTTTGACCTGTCCTGAACACAGGTGTTACCTCATTCAATTTTTTGATGGAGAGATGCTTGCTCTTGTAATTTCTTGGGAACAACAAATTTTTCTGAGTCACCTACTTAATCTTTTCCATAAAATGCATTGCCTGAGTTTCTCAGCATCTGGGTATTTCTTTTCTTTTCACTTTTGTTTGTCCTTTGGAATCACAGTTACAGAGTTTTGAGTTCATCTTACTCTACATTTTATAGATCACTATCATTATTGGTTCATGCAAGTCTCCTCTCTTCTATAATTTATATACCTCTACTTATCCTCATTCCTCTTCCCACTTCGTCACTCACAAATTGTATACATTATGATAAAATATGAAGTGTGATTTTAAAAATATTTTAGAAGTTTTCATTTACAAATGTGCCATGGCCACCGAGGACAGTTCCCCCTTCCACGGCTCCTTGATCAATCTGCTTGCTGTCTACATGCATATATTTTTTGAGAAAATATTTTCTTCGTAGACCCTGAAATACTTGTTAAGCTCACCACAAAATTTGCTATATGGAAGGTATTCTTAACTAATATGTTTCATATGAAAAATGTGTAAATATTTCAATCAAATGTTTTCACAGGTACCATCATTTTGCCTCTATTTAGAGTAACTTTCTTCACCAAATATGTTTACAAAGTCAAAACTCATCAAATAAGTTGTCTTTTAAAGTCTTTTGTAAGTTTTGCTAAACTTAGATATTGCAAAATAAAAAGTCATCTCTATTTTATTGTCTTATAAAACAGAATACAAATGTATCTAATATAAATAGGAGCTCCATTAAAAACTCTTTCCACAAATTAACATATTGCAAAGCACAGTTAAGTAATTTCAAAAATTAAATCTTATACTCAGTTTGTATTTTCATCATTTAATTTGGTCAGCTCTCTTGTTCTGGTAGGGATAAATTTCAATCACTTTTCATTTTTAAGCTTTATTTTCAATAATTGCAATTCTTTAAATGTTTCAGAGCTGAAGATTTTTGGTGTTCCATTAGGTGAATACTTGGATTAAAAGTTTTAAACTGATTTTGAATGAAGTGCAAAATGTATAAGACACATTTACAAAAAGTTAAATACCGAGTGAGGGCACGTAGGTTAATTTACAGAATAATTTTCAAAAATTTAAATATTTTAAAACTCAATAGATGACAAGCAGAGCAAGGAGAAAGAACTCACATTAACCTGGTAAAGTATGTTTATATTGAATGTCAGTTTCCTCACAAAATTTTCTGGCTGAAGGGAATACAGCAATTTATTTAAGCTTTTCTATTATTAGCTTTTATGCTATCTGCCCCTTACAGCCATCATAATACTGTAATGAACATTACTGGTGCAAAAGTCTATATGTGTGAACACTGTCAACTGATAATATTGACATATTGAATTTTTAAGCTATATAAAGCTCTATTAATTAATTTTATTAATTTAATATTTAACTATCAAATAAAATTAATGATTATTAATTTAATCAATCTTATTAATTAATTTGAAAGCTATATAAAACTCTATCTCACTGTATGCATGCGAGAATCATAAATTTCCAAATATGTGTTAATTTAACAATAAAGAATAAACAAATAACTTTAGACAAATTTATCCCTACAGAAACAAAAGAACAAATTAATAAATTAATTATTGTTCTAATTTTTCTATTCCAGCTTCTCTAATTATGCAGCAAGTAAGCTCCACCTAAAGAAGAATAAAACACTGTGTAATTTTGATATAAAATATCAAGTTACTGAACAAAACTATGACTCAGGTTTTATATTTTTAAACATTTTTTATTGTGAAATAAAACATATATACAAAGAGTGATAAATTTCCCAAAGTGCATTTTAACAAGTATTTTTAGGACAAATTTCAAAGTATTGTATGGGTTACAATTCCGCCATTTCAAGTTTTCCTTCTAGTTGCTCCAAAACACTGGAGACTAAAATGAAATATCAGTATAGTGATTCAGTAGTCATTGTCATTTGTTAAATCCTATCATTTTTGATATAATTCCTCCTTCTCCTTTGATTCTTTCCCGCACTTTAGGGATATTTGGGCAATGGCCATTCTAACATCTTCATGTTGAAAAGTTCGGTTGACATTATGGGGTAGTGGCTCGTGGACAGACTGGGAACTCTGGATTTCAGAGCTTATTTGGCCTAGGAACCATATGGAGGTTATAGGTTTCTGAAAATAATTTTAGTGAGTGAAACTTTTATAGAGTCTCAGATAGAACCATGGGTATTCTTTAGGGTTTACAGGAATACTGTTGGGGCTTGGCATATCATGTCAATTAGCAATGTGTAGCTGAAGCTTGTATAGAAAATACTCTCCAGAATAGCCTCTCAAGTCTATATGAACTCTCTGAGCCACCCTTATCTTATTTTGTTACATTTTTTCCCCCTGCTTTTGGTCAGGCAGACATTGTTACTTTTATAGTGTCAGGGCCAGGCTCATCCCTGGAGTCATGTTGCCAGGGAGACTTACATCCCTGGACATCATGAACCACATAGGGGAGAGGGCCAAAATAAGTGGTTAAAGGGAAGTATCTAAAACTGTTGACCAGTGTTCTAGTAGCCTTGATTTTTGAAGACGATTGTATAAAGATATAACTTTTACAATGTGACTGTGAGATTGTAAAAACCTTGTGTCTGATGTTCCTTTTATCCAGGGTATGGACAGATGAGTAAAATATATGGATAAAAATAAATAAATAATAGCAAGGATAAGAGATAAAATAAATTGGGTAGATTGAAATACTGATGGTCAATGAAAGGGATGTATGAGTTTTTTCTTTTTTCTTTTTCTTTATTTTTCTGGAGTGATGCAAATGTTCTAAAAAATGATCATAGTGATGAGTACACAACTATGTGGTGATATTGTGAGCCATTGATTGTACACCGTGTGTGGATTCCATGTGTGCTAAGATGTGTCAATAAAAATATTTTTTAAAAAGAGGTTCTTTTTAAGAGAGCTTAAGAAGAGCTAAAGAATAGCTTTTCCACTACAGATATAAGTTTCATAACAGCAAGTCTCAACTGAGACTCAGCATCAACGGATTGAGAAAACCTTCTTGACCAAAAGGGAGAAGAGTGAAATGCGACAAATAAAGTGTCAATGGCTGAGAGATTCCAAACAGAGTCGAGAGGTTATCCTGGAGGTTATTCTTACACATTATATAGATATCACCTTGTTAGTCAAGATGTAGTAGAGAGGCTGGAGGGAACTGCCTGAAAATATAGAGCTGTGTTCCAGTAGCCATGTTTCTTGAAGATGATTGTATAATGATATAGCTTTTGCAATGTGGTTGTGTGATTGTGAAAATCTTGCGTCTGGTGCTCCTTTTATCTACCTTATCATCAGACGAGTAAAACATATGGAATAAAGATGAATAATAGGGGGAACAAATGTTAAAATAAATTTAGATTGAAATGCTGGTGATTAGTGAGGGGTATGGTATGTATGAATTTTTTTTCTGTTTTCCTTTTATTTCTTCTTCTGAATAGATGCAAATGTTCCAAGAAATGATCATGATGATGAATATGCAACTATGTGATGCTACTGTGAATTACTGATTATATATGTAGAACAGAATGATCAAAAGTTACAAATGTTTGCATTTGTTTGGTGTTTTTTGGTATTTAAAAAAAATTAAAAAAAAAAAAAAAGAACAAGCCTCAAGATCAAGAGTTTGGCCTTTTAAATTGGGAGTCCCTAATGTTTGAGAGAATATCAGGGATTTCCCAGCAAAGTTTAATAGTTCCATATTTTTTCTCCATTCCCTCAAGGGTCTTTGCTAATACTTTTAAACTATCTGCCCAACATACTCGGGAATATATCCAGGTATTACACTAAACTACACAGAATTGTAAGACCTCGTTCCCAATTTCAGGCCCCGTGTGTTTAGGTTGTTTAACTGAATTGGCCAGACAGGTTAAGTTAGATTGTGTGTTACAAAAAATTTAGGTTTTGGACAAAATAATCCTCTCCTCCTTAGGTCACATACAGTAGGTGAAGTTCTACAATACAGACAATATCATTCTTTACCTTGAATTCTGATTTATCTTAACCTCAACCAGATGAGCTTCGTTCTTATCTCTAATTGAAGCCTGATTTCTTTATCTGCTTCTTTAACAGATGCTCTATGTAGGAATGCTAACTTATAGAGTTGCAGAGCTCCAGCTCTTAATCTTAGATGCCCAAAGTTCCAGGAAAACACCAGGTTATACACATATAGCACAGCATCTCAGAATTTAGAAATAACACTTAATGCTCAGGCATAAATGTGACTGCTATAAAAGCCTATCTAGTTCATGAATAATGCAGCTGTGAACATTGGTGTGCTAATGTCGTTTTGTGTCACTGCTTTCAGCTCTTCCAGGTATATACCAAGTAGTGGCATTGGCGGATTATAGAGCAACTCGATATTTAGTTCTCTCTGGAATCACCAAAATGTCTTCTACAGTGGCTGCACCATTATACGTTCCCACCAGTAATGCATAAGTGTTCTAATTTTTCCACATCCTCTCCAACATTTGTAGTTTCCTGTTTGTTTAATATGACTCAGTTTTTTTTCTAAAATCCACAGCTTTCCAATTTCACTTTTATTTCAAAGCAGGATTAGGATACCTGGGCCACTGGCATTAATATTTAGTGATGTGATCATCTGTTAGATTCATTTAGCTCTTTTAGGTTTCCAAAGTCATTATTCTTAGCTTTATATATGATTTTAACTTTCCATAAATACTAAGAAGTATAATTAATTCCATTTTATTGCCAAATTGAAATCTGTAGAAGTTAAGTGATTGGATCAAAGTGGACAGAAAGATTAGAGTGGTGTAGTAGATAAATATGGATTGGAATTTTGACTCTATCACTGAAGGTTCTGTGAATTTGGACAATTTCTTAACTTCCCCAAGCTACTTCCTTAGCTGCCAATCGAAATTACTGAAGTTCATTTCAGAGTTGTAATAAGGAATAAATATCTCAATACATATAAAGGACTTTTTGTTCAGAGTTTGGAAAGTAACAGCCATTTAATGAATGATTATTCCCATTGAAAAATGCTCTTTCTTTTATGTTCCACCTTTTTTTCCTTTTAAATAAATCTGTTTAAATTTAGAACAATGACTTACTGTTTTACATCTTGTTCTGTCAAGGATCAACAGAGATAAAGAAAGAGAAATTTAACCAAAAGGGATTTTACATTTGAATTTACATTTCAAAAATAATAAAACCATGCAAAGCAAAAACTATAGGAACAATGGAATACACATTAACCTCTCTAACCACCTGTAGAAGGTGTGGAAAATGAAGGAATGCCCCAGAGTTCCAGGAGTAAATTGTAGTTCTGCATTTCCCCTAGAGCCCTGGTCTCTGATATCAGATCCAGGGCTTTCGACACAATGTGTATTTTATCCTTCTCAAATCAGGCAAGAGCCATACGTTTTACCAGCGAGAAATGAGACTTGCCAAAATTCCAACCAACCCTACACACTTATTGGGCATCTACTAAGTGCCAGGGACTGTGCCAAGGGCTCTTGGGGATAGTGTTAAGTAAGGCATGGACAGTGCTCTCTAATCTAGTGGCGGAAGCAGGCACACACACAAGTAACTTGATTCCAAGGCAGACTGTGATAAGTGTTATCTTAGATCAGTGGAGGAGACAGGTCACACGACTGGAATAGCATGATGTCAGGCCCGAGGCTGAGGCCATGCTGTTATTTAGGAACCCTATCAGGTTCATCTTGCAGCTTGGCGATGGTGCAACAAACCCTGTAGTTTCTTGTCCTGGGTGTGCTGGGTCATAGGATGCTTCCATCCCCTTCTCTGGCAAGCTCCTATGGAGCCCATGCAGTCTGACAAAGTATAAAGATACATGGAGGAAGTTTAGTCCGCTTTTCAAAAAAAAAAAAAGTTATCTGACAATGCCTGGAACCATGGAAAAATGGCCTTCTTAAAGATTCCCTCTCTTTTCTTTCAGCATGTCTTGAGGTGGCAAATGTCAGAGCCTCCAGTTTTGCATTCATTCAGGAACTGAACAGAAAGTTTTAAATTTGTTTATTTTTATGAGTAATTCTTATCTCATTCAGCTTTACCTTAGCAGTTTGCATAGCTGTCTCCCCTAAAGTAACTGTGAGATGCTGGAGGACAGAGCTCCTCTGACCCTCCTCTTTTCTCCCAAAGTACCTAGCAGACATTTTCTTACATAAAATACTCACTCAAGTGCAACTGAACTGAATTTAGCCTTCTGTTATTCCATAAGATCTCCTCCATTTCTTGACTTGCTAGAAGCTTGTCCAAAGTGACCTCAACCATAGAGCTGTATGGAATGGAAGAAATAAGATCTTTGCTACTAAATGTTGTATCATACTAAATAGACTAAAAAAGAACAAACAGCAAGGGTGGAAAGAGGAATTAACTGCAGTGAAAAAAAAGAAAGAGGACTTGGTGAAGTACTTTATATCCAGAAGTCTGAGCTCTTTGCTTGGCTCTGTGTGATCTCAGGAAAGCTGTTCTCTCTGAGGCTCAGACTCCTCAAGTATCAAACAAGAGGCTTATTGCCAAAAAATACTTTTATTTTAAAGGATCTGTCATTATCATTATAGATATTCTTCACATTACCTGCCACAATAATAATAATAGTATAATAATTTGTAGTTTACAAAGCATTAATAAATGCATCATGCTATAAAATATGTATGAAACTGTGCTTTCAGTGTTGCAATTCTTTGATTAGGACTTGACTATTGAAGCTAAGAAGAGGGGGCCAGGTGAAACCAAGGGGCTCTTCCACTCTAGGCTCTGTCTGAAGCAGACATGACCTTCAGCACTTACTCTGACCTAGATTTGATTCCTGTGGTCACACTCATATTCAAAGCAACTGTTGGGGCTTTGGAATCCAGTCACTGATGTGAAAGGATCCAAGAAATCTATGGATTTGTGCTTCTATGTGGACTAGCCAGACCCACGAACAGGAACTCAGGGCAGGCTTCAGACAGAACATCCTCTTTTCTTTCTTCACTCAGTCTTCACGGTGTAGCTCATGCACCCTTATGTCTTCAGTCACCTCCTAATGGTGATGATTACTAAACCAGGTTTCCTAAGCCAAACTCGGATTTTAGCTGGTAACCTATTTTCTAACTAACTAATCTGACATCTCAAGCATGTGCCCTGAAACTCAATGCACTACATGCCATGTCTGTTGTCTTCCATCATAATAGTGCCTTCTTTTAACCTCCCTGACACTTCTGACTGTGCCAACATTTTCTTAGTTCACTTGGCTCAAATTTTCCAGTTTTGTTTTAATTCTTTTTCTTGGTTTTCCATTACAAATCAATAGCCACGTCCAACAGGTTCTCCTCTTATCCTCTGTAATGCTTTGACCTCTTCATTGCTTTTCTAGATAGTATCTTTTCTAGACAAATACTCTGGGAATGGACCCAGGTTCTCTGGCATGCCAGGCAAGAATTCTGCCACTGAGCCACCATTGCACCATCCCAAATACCTTAATATTTTAAACTATCCTAATAAAGCACACACATACTCCATTCTAATCATGCCATATTGCTCTATTGCCTACCACATTGTCCATTTTTTGAACACTTGTGTCTGACGCCTTCCATTATCCACCACACTGTGCCATTCCAGCCATTTGTCCTGCCATTAAGCAAGCTGTGCACTATCCTCCAAACATGCCTTCTTATGCAATTTCCTCTGTAACATTAACTTGGTCAGCATGCCCTGCCTTATTTCTCTACACTGTTCTTATCAAACTATGATTCTATTCTCCAAAGTGCAGTTTAAATAGCCTTTCTACCGTTATGTCTTTTTAACACAGATATGTGTCCTTTCTTTTCTGAATCCTGCAGCTCTTTGCCTTTTTCCTTTAAATATGTTGATCTTACTCTGCCTTCTATTATTCTCAGTTGGGCAATCATTTGTCATTGTTCTTATACTATATTTTACTCAGTAACAAGAAGGAAAGGTCTGTACTTTACTCATTAGCATGCACCATGGTTGATAAGAATGAATTGGGCTGGGCCAGAAGCACAGCTATGAGAGTAGTTCTCACTGAAACATAGCCAGACAAGAAATGACAATCAAATAGCTTTGTCAAGCCAAATTCTGAGTTCCTAGTTGACTTGTGGGAACATATTTCCAGAACTGAATTTGTACCCCAGGTTGCATGTCCGTGTGCAACATAGGGGAACGTGACAGCAAAGGACTTTATACAGTATAGAATGAGGGAGGCTGCAGGAATCAGAAAGAAAAAGAGCAAGCAAGAAAGAAGAAGGAAATCAAAAGTTGTAATAATCTTTTATGTGTGATTTATTCTATGGTTTCAGCTGGAAGAATGACAGTTTTAGCAGGTCTACGTATCATTGAATTTCATAGAAATGCTGTTTTATGACAATTAGAAAATTCCAAAGCTGAGTGGATTTTTTAGGAAAAAAAATGAAATTCTGGGATGGGAAGCAGCTCAACCCAAACCACAAATTTCAATCAGCTGCTGAAACAGGATTGAAAAATCTAGCCATTTTTTTTACTGACTTATTCACACAAGAATTCCTAGGGCCTGAGTGTCTACATCTGAGTAGTATAGATCTTGAAGTGATGCATGACAGATTGAATTACAAAGCTCACTTGAGGGTCTCCACTTACCATCATCAAATCATATGACACTGATTTGGCATGTCTGTCTCCCAAGCAGGAACTACAATATCCGGGAGGACAGAGTACCTCTAACTTACCTCTTTATCTCTGATAGTACCTAGCAGATGACTTGTCTTATTAGGTACTCCATCAACGATCAATTGAATTGAATATAATCTTCTGCTATCCCATAGCTCTTCCTCATGTCCCAGCTTTCATTATAGTCACCAAAAGCTCTCTGACTTGAATGTGAAATTCCTCTTGTAAAAGAGTTGACTTGCTCTTTAGACAGCTTCACTATGCATTCCTAAAAGTCATTCAACCGTACAAGCCTGTGACTCAACCTAAAAACCCAGGCTTTGGGATATCATGTAAGCAGAGTGTGCCCAACCAGCCCTCTGTGCAGGGACAGTGTGTGCCCCAGGTCAGCTCTTGGCCTTCTACCCCAGGAGTTGCACCCTGAGCTTGTGAACCAGGGCCCTGACCACCTGGTGATTAGCCTCTTCATCCCCTGACAGGAAGCCTTCTCTTGCACAATGCTCTAGAGGCGGAGAAGGAACAGAGACAAAAAGAACTGGTCAGGTTGATTTCGTCAGCCATAACAGCAGCTCCCTGATATTCTTTGAGAAAAAGATATTTGGCGGCTTAAGCACAGCATGCTCAGGCAGATCCTATTTAACAGGACATTTGAGCGGTCTTCAGTATTCTCCTTTGCTCGCTTCACCTTTCCTATTTCTATTGCCTCCAGCAAGTTTTGTTTTTTTTTTAATGAATCAGATGTTATCTGAAGATCTATGGGTTTAATTTCAATAAATATGCACTTTTCTTTAATGCTAAGTTTCAATAGCAGAGCTTCAGAAATAAGTATACAATGCATTACCCACCCCCCACCCCCCTTAAAACATGATTGTTTGTTTCTTTCCCTCTGGACACAAAAGTAATAAGCTTATTGTAGAAATATCATTAATTGTATTTTATACACATATACATATATTAATGGATCTTAATATTATATCAATGATTTATAACTTTTTATTTAACTATATATTGAAAACATTTTTACACATTCATTAATTTTCTTTCATATGAATATTTGGCCACATAGTACCATATTATATGACTATAGCAAAATGTATTTAGTTCTACACTGTTGGATATTTAGGGTTTGTTTATTACTATATGGAACATTAAATATCTTGAGCAAAATCTTGTTTTGTGTACCTGTCTGTATTGATTATTTTAGGATGAGAGTCCTCATTCTATTTCATGAGATGTGAAATAACCTAGAACTCTCAAACTTAGCCAATATATCCAGAATTAGAATGTAGAGGTTTAGGAAGCTGAGAAAGAATGAGATATAAGACATAAAGAACTGAAACTGTAGTTGCCAGTTCTCTCTGCTTATTCCAGCTCACAGTTTACCACTACCAAAATTCTTGCTTTTCAAACAAGTTGCACCAAGATTCTCTCAGACTTCAAATGATCCATAGTTTCTTTAATTCACTCATAACTTTAATTATAGACCTAAAACATTCAGAGCTTTTGTAGATCAGTACATGGGGCATGTCAAGTTTAACAAGCAAAATCAACAGTTGAAAATAATTAAAGGAATTTCATTCTTTATCTTTTACTAGATGAACTTTAAAAGGGACCTAAATAATCAATCCACAAAGCAACACTTGCAAAATTTTAGCCACTCTCATTAACTTTGAAATTACTGTGATACTGTTCTCTTAGGACCAGTATTCTATAGAACAACTTAGTTTCCTTCCCAGCAAGAAAGAATCTTTCTTTAATAGAAGGTAGTAAATTGGGAAGGAGCACAGAGGATTCCATTTGGTGGGCTAGAGTGAAGAACCTAATGTTAGTCATGTTTGTCTTAAGAAGAGATAAAAATTCTTTCTGACTATTGAAATCATTCGTTTTCCCTTTAAGGCCTCCAAATGATTGGATAAGATTTCTTTCATTGCTTAAGGCAATCTCCTTTATTGATTATAGATGTAATCAGCCTTGGATGTAATCAACTGTCTAATGATTTAAATCCATGAAATACCCTCAGAATAACAATTAGGTTAGCGCTTGTTTGACAAACAACTGGATACTATAAACTAGTCATGTTGACACATGAACCTAACTATCACAGCCCATCCCTTGTCAACTTGGCACCTACACACATTAGGTTAGACCAACTTAATATCAAGGTAAAGTCAAGAACAGTCATACTTAACATAATTCAGCTGTCCTGGATGTTGCTCATGTAAATAACTACCTTCTTCCACTATCGATTCCATGTTCCCTTTCCCCTCAGCAAGCACCTCAGCTGATCGTAGTTCTTTGCCTGGTGGGGTGACCTGAAACTTCATTATTGAAGTTTCTGGGCCATTACTAGTACTGCCTCAATTGGTTCATTGCAGTTTGCCATTGACTTTAACCACAGGGCACGGTAACATGAACAGATACACTAAGGGATTTCCTGTATTCCAGGGAAACTCTTTTTTTTTTTTTTACTTCCATGTGTAGTAAAAAACTTTAATTATAGTCCTAAAACATCCAGAGCTTTTGTAGATCAGTACATGGGGCATGTCAATTTTAACAAGTAAATTCAACAGGTGAAAATAATTACACGAATTTCATTCTTTATCCTTTTACTAGATGAACTATTTCCCCTTAGTGATCAAAATCAGTCAGCCCACACTGCACAGTAATTCTCTTCTTTTCCTGTTAATTCAGAGGCATAAGGAGCCCGAAGTGGTGGGATGGCAGTCTTAATTTCCAGTTCAATGGAATTATTGTGTGTCTCCTGGTGGAAGCATTCCTCCTTTTGGAACCAAGACCTGTAGACCAGCAGAGCTTAAGGTGAAAGGAACAGCAAGCAAAAAATTTTCTAGTGGATCACTAAAGGTAATAGTGAGTCAGGTCATTCCCCTTTCTACCCAGTGATTCCTGGGCTCATGAATCCTGGCTATGGGAGAAACCATAGAGTGCACACTGATTTAGACAATATACAGCCTCCTAGAGAACATTGTCAAAGCTGTGCAAAGTATTGTCTTCCAGTTGGTGCTCTAATTAGCTCTTCAAAAGACCATTCCACCATTCTCTCAAATCCAGCTGCTTCAGGATGATTGAGAACATGGTAAGATAAGTGAATTCTAAGAGCAGTACCTATTCCTGTACTTCAGTTGCTGTGAAGTGGATTTCTTGGTCAGAAGCAATGCTATGTGGAACACCATGATAGTGGATAAGCTTTATTTAAGTCCACAGAGGTTGTTTTGTTAGAAATATTATGTGCAAGGAAGGCACGTCCACATCCATATTGTGTCTATTCCCATAAGAACAAATTTCTTTTGTTGGAAGTGGTCCAATATAATCAACCTGCCATGAGGCATCAGGGTGAGCTCACGGAATGGTGCCACATCACAGACTGAATATTGGTCTCTGCTGCTGGCAGACTGGGGCATTCAGCAGTAGCTGTAGCCATGTCAACCTTGATGAGTGGAAGTCCGTTTTTCTGAGACCATGCATAACCTCTATCCCTACTCCAATGCCACTTTTTTTCAGGAGCCCATTGGGCATTGACAAGGTGGCTGAGGAAAGAAGCTGACCATTATACGCAGAATAGGTTATTCTATCACTTTATTAAAGTCTTCCTCTGCTGAAATTACTCTCTGGTGAGCACTCACATGGGATACATATTGCTCTAGTTTGCTAGCTGCTGGAATGTAATATACCAGAAACAGAGTGGCTTTTAAAAAGGGGAATTTAATAAGTTGCTAGTTTAAAGTTCTAAGGCCGAGTAAATGTCCCAATTAAAACAAGTCTATAGATATGTCCAATCAAAGGCATCCAAGGAAAGATACCTTGGTTGAAGTTCAGGCTTTCTCTCTCAAGTGAGAAGGCACATAGCAAACACAGTCATGGTTTCTCTCTCATCTGGAAAGGCACATGGTGAACACAGCATCATCTGCTAGCTTCTTCTCCTGGCTTCCTGGTTCATGAAGCTCCCCAGGAGGCATTTTCCTTCTTGATCTCCAAAGGTCTCTGGCTGGTGAATTCTGCTTCTCGTGGCTATGTCATGCTGCTTTGCTCTCTCTGAATCACTTTTATTCTCCAAAATGTTTCCTCTTTTATAGGACTACAGAAATTTATGAAGACCCACCCAAATGGGTGGAGACATGTCATCACCTAATCCAGTTTAACAACCACTCTTGATTAAATCACATCTCCAGATCTGATTACAGTTTCAAATGTACAGTATTGAATAGGGATTATTCTGCCTTTTTGAAATAGGATTTAGATTAAAACATGGCTTTTCTAGGGGACATACATCCTTTCAAACCAGCACACATATCTTGTTTTTCTAACCACAAACTTATTTCAAGACCTCTTTATCACCAATTTTCCAGCCATAGCCCTTTCAAATCCTTGCCCATCCATTCATGGCCACAGCCCATGAATCAATATATAAATGCACCTCCAGCCATTTCTCTTTCCAAGTAAAATGAACAATCAGGTGCAACACTCAAAGTTCTGCCCATTGGGATGATTTCTCTTCACACTCTCTATCAGGGATGTCCTAGAAAGGGGTTCTAGTGATAAAACTATCCACTTACAGATTGCACCAACAGATTATACAGAACTGTCTGTAAACCTGGCCTGAATTTTATCTTCCTTAGTCAGTTGATCATAGGGAATTCCTCAAAGGGCCATATCCATGGGATTGGGAAAATAATGTCATGAGGCAGGAGTGGAGGTCCATGGCATTTGGGCCACTTCTTCATATAATTTACTTGTGTCTTCAGGATCTGCTCAATCCCAATCTCATATATACCATTTTCATTTGATGATGGAGTATTTGCTGTACATGTCCATTTTATGGCTTGCTGAGTCAAACACCACCCAGTTCTTTATGGCAATTCTGGTTCCATGGTTACTTTGTGGCCCATGGTTAAGCATTCAGTCTCTACTAGTGCCCAGTAACAGGCCCAAACAATTTATGAAAAGGAAAGTATTTATCTGCAGAGGATGGAGGAACTTTTCTGCAAAATCCTAAGTGTCTGCACTATAATTCTTCTACTGGGGCCTGTCAAAGGCTCCAAACAAACTTTGAAAGAATTTTTCTCCCTTGCAATTCAAGTAGAGTTGATAGGAAGTGTTGAAGTGGAGAGGCAACATATATAATCTTGAGGTAACACCACTAAAAATCTAAGCTTGGACTCTACTTGGATTCCTTGTTTTATGAATGTTTGGTGAGTATCTACTATAAGCTAGACAACATGACAATTCTGGAATATGAGAATTTATTACATGTAGAACTACATCAAGTTACTGTGAAAGAAAGACAACTATATTTATATTATACTTTGCAGTTCACAAAACTTATTCACACATATTATTTTAAGCTAAAAAAATTTAGTAGGGTTGGTATTACTACCTCTGTCTTATCCATAAAGCAAAATAAAGCAAAAGGAAAGTCTGAGTCGAGACTTGTGGCTAGACCTAGATTTCAAACCATTTTATTTACCCTATACTACAGATATTGCTGCAGAATGCTTTGTAAAAATCAAATAAACTTTAGTTCTTTCACCATCCACAATTTATTATCTAGTTTAATAATTACACTGATAATTTCATAGTTTATTTCTCTAGATATTTGTCTCTTGCTTGTTTTAGAAGTTCACTATTTCTACAAATAGGTATCATAGATGACGGCATCTGGGAATAAGTTTTCTGCTTTCTGTGACATTTACTAAGAGCCAAGGACTTCGTTTAGCTCATTCAGCTGTGCATAATTTTCCATGTATTTTCATTAATGTTTGTATTGAAACATTCATTTTAATTTTCTTTAACATTTTATATCTGTATATGCTTTAATCTCTTATAGGCTTTTATTTGTTATACATTTCTTTGATTCATTTTATTTTATAATCCATTATTATTAATGCTTGATAGAAATTATGTAACTATAAATATATTTTCAATATTTATATTAAAAGATGAATAAGATTTATGATATCCAATAATCTGGAAATTGCTATAAAATTTAAGGACAGGCTGCCACACTACTTTCAGGAAATAATTTTGGAGAAATCATTGCATACTGTACCTTGTACTGGGCATTTTGCACATGTCACTACATTTAATTCTCAGAACAGCCCTATAACGTAGAAATGCTAGTTCAAATTTTACAAATGAGGAAATAATCTCAGAAAGAATTGTATCATGTTTATGGCAAGTGGAAGAATGAGGACATCTCCAAATGAATATCTTCTACCTCAGTATTAGGAAGTAGGAAATGGAGGTGTGCATGATAGTATTTTCTTATGTTGATGAAATTGGTCACTAAAATCAATCTATGCATTTAGAATGTAATGTTGGCAAATCCCATTGTCTTCTTTTCTTATTTACTTACAGAGCTAGGTTTTGGACTGTTCTATGAAAAAAAAAAACACTGAGTCAATTTTTCCTATGGCATGCTTCATTTTTCTTCTTTATGTATTTGCTTTAACATTGTAACTGATTTAAGCTCTTATGAAAACATGTAAAAATTTCATCATCTGTCAATTAGTAATCCTCTTCTTTCAACCTTTCTGATTTCCACCCCCACAATGTATTTATTTCCAATAAAAATGAAAAAAACAGAACGTACTAGATAGAATTCCATCTCAAATTATACTGTCACAAACTTCAAAACATGACACCTTTCTTCTGATGAATGTAAGATTTTTGTAAAAGATACATTATAGGCAATTTCTCATTTAATCTTCACATTTGAGCATTACCATGTGTTTATTACCAACAGAGAAAGAAACTGAGTTTTCAGTTTGCTAAAGATAGTGGAATGCAATGTACCAGAAATGGAATGGCTTTTAAAAAGAGGATTCATTAAGTTACAAGTTACAATTCTAAGGCCATGCAAATGTCCAAATTAAGGCACCAACTAGAGGGTACTTTCTCAAGGCTGCTGGCTTCTGGGTTCCCCTGTCAGATGGGAAGAAGGCACATGGAGAGGTCTTGCTGGATCTCCTCTCCAAAGAATCTTGGTGGGCGTTTTCTTTCTCTCTTAACCTCTCTTTGTTCGAGCTCTATCCAAAAGTCTCTCTCCCTTAAAGGATTCCAGAAAGTGCATTAAGACCCACCTTGAATGGATGTGATCAGAGCTCTATGTTTCCTAATCAAAAGTTTCCACCCAATAATAGGTCTTCTCCCACAAGATTCGATTAAAAGAAGATAGGCTTTTCTGGGGTTCATAACAGATTCACACCAGCACGCTGAGTTTGAGTTGATAATTAACTCACACAAGGTCCCACAGCTAGTTAGTGGTAGAATCAGATGCAAAGCTTGATTCTAAAGATTATCAACTATTCACTATTTATAAGACCTTAATACTATTGCTTAATTTTTCCAAATTTCCATTTCTTCACCTTTAAAAGAGGGCTGTTCACTGCCTTATCTACTCCACAAGATGTTTGAGAATATCATAGTATAATTAGCAGCACAAAAATATAATTTTGACACTCAATCTAATTCATCTCTTTTACAAACATGGATTCTGTTGAGTAGGAGCTTTAATTTTATTAGATGCAGGCATCCAAGTTTCAAAGCAGCATTGGGGTTACAATTAAGTTTCAAGCTCACTTTAAGAGTAAGCAGCAATGCACAGTCTTTGAGCTTGTGTCTTACAAACTTGTACCATCCTATCACAGTGTCTAATCTTGAATGAGGTGAATATATTATTCCAAACTAAAAGTTCCCACTGTTCCCTATATCTTCATTGAACTCTGTATAGCTAACCACACCTTCATATGAAGTGGTGTTTAGGAAAATACTTCTTGTATAATTTGAAAATGGTTAAGTGGCTTGGACTACTAGAAGCTGCACTATAAGAGTCAAAACCTAAATTCTATACATGGCTTTGCTATCAATTACTTGTATGAACTTAAGCTTGTATGACCCTTCCCGGATCTCATTATTTCCATCAATAAAAAGAGAAAGTTGGACTAAATATTAATGTATTTTGCTCTTTAACAACCATTTGCTGGAATCTATTGTATGCCAAGTCATATGCTTGGAGTTGATGTTATAGAGATGGATGAGACTATGATCCCTGCTGAGGTTCACAGCGTCTGTTGGAAGATTCAGGCATAAAGCAATAGTGACAACAATTCAATGTGATAATTTCTAATGACTCTTCCAGTTATGAGTCAAAATAAATGACTTCTTTTCCTTGTAATGCACAAACACAGTTGCAAATAGATCATAGAAAAGTTCAAGCAGTGTCCAGAGTAAAACTTTCTATTAAAGAAGGGCTATCACACAAGATAAGAATGATAAAATTGTTTTGTTGAATTTCATTTACAGTTACTTTTTCCATATGGAGAGGGGCTATCTGTGAACAGTTTGTAAAACATTTGCTGAAATAGAGTGAACTTTAGTGAAGAAAAATGTTTCCACTTAATTATAGTTATTAGGCTATTTTTGATGTCAACTGGATTTTCATGCAGTGCTCTGTATTGGACAGTCTCCTACCATCACCATAACCAAGAGATGACTTTCCTTGATGATTATTTTACTGGTATGCAGGAAGGAAATTGAGGATTCACTGAGAACGATTACATAGGATGACATAAAGTCCCAGTATTCAGATTCAGAAGCTCTACGAAACCTGTCTATGCAACTTACTAAGTATATGTATGATCTAAAAAATGACCTTGGCAAGTCACTCTGTCTCTCTGGAAACAGTTTCATTAATTGAAAAATGATGACCATCTTCCTGTCTACTTTACAAAAGGGTTGGGAAATTCAAATATAATACTACTTTCAAAAGAGTTGAAATCTTTAAAGAAGTACATACATGTTAGTTAAGGAATATGTCTATAATACCCAAAATGGACAAGAGTGTTAAGTGTTGGAAATGGAAGTTTTGATAAATAACATAGCTATATAAGTTAAAAGCTATTAGGGTCTTGGAGATAAGATGCCATCATCTTATTTTACAGAAGAAAAAATAAAGGCGCATTGAGGGAAGTACTAAGAAAGAATTTTACCATAGTGTTCTTGCTGAGTTCTAAGAACTGGAAGTAACAATTATTCATAGTCTTTTCTTGGGTCCTGGAATGTTTAAGAGGATTGTTTAGGGCAGTGAGTGTTTCAAAAGATTTTTGTTTTGTTTTGTTTTTGATATTTCTGCACTGAAAACATGCATACTCTACTAGTTCACTTGGTAATTCCTGCTTAGATTTTGTTCTCTGCTCTAGAAGAATACTCACCCAGGACAATCTAAGTCTCAGGGCAATAAGGCATAACAAAATTAAAAACTGTCAATCCATAAATTTTGTTTAAGAAGTAGCCAGACCTCTGAATTCCAATGACTACAGATTCCCCCAGTGATTATTTCAATCTTTTACTTTGGAAGGATTGATATCTTGGTCCTGTATAGGGAAAGAAATAGTCTCTAAGTAAATCTGATATTTCCAGTATGTCCTTACTTATTCTATTCATCTATGCATTCATAGGTAATCTAAAGAAAGAAAAATTGTAGTAGTTTGGGGGAGACAATTCTCCATAGGCCTCTAACATTTCTACACTTTAAGTAGAAGCACTGATGGCCCTTTGTTCCGTCAAGGATTTTGTATAGTGAACATTCTTGGAACAGAGAGATTGTGTCTCCCTCTGAGCAAAAGGCAGACAGCAGGGTGCATGGGTGGTTCAGAGGTAGAATGCTCGCATTCCATGCTGGTGACCCGGGTTCCATTCCTGGACCATGCCCCACCCCCGCCAAAAAAAAAAAAAAAAAAAAAGTCAGGCTTAGAGTCTGTTATAAAATATGTAGATTCCTTAATCTCAGGGTTCCTCTCTGGCAATATACCTACTGAGTGCATGTGGGAATGGAATGTCATGGAACTGGTACAAGAATGCTGATAGTCTGGCTGCTTCTCTTTCTGTAAATAAGAAACTGTCCTTTGTCTCTGACCCAATAATATTATGTCTTCTACCAGCATCCATAAAACTGCAACAAGCTAATTTATTAGCTTCCAAGTAAAATCTCAGACCCTCCCCAAATCTTTCCAGTAGTTATGGTGGTCAATTGACTAGTACCCCTTCCACCTCAGAAAAATTTAATCCATTCTCCCTTGCCAAATATTGGTACAAATATTGGTACCAATACCCCCTCCAACTCAGAAAAAACTAATCCCATTCTCCCTTGCCAAACTGACCAAAGCCAGGGGAATTATGGGAGGCTTCCTAGATCTTTATAAATCAAAGTGGAATAGAAGACTTTTCCTCTGAAACAGTGTTGTCATGATAACCAAGGGTGATATTTTGAAACGTTTCAGTAATCTTGCTAAATCATATGTGCAGAAACCCCAGGACAGAGAGAATCGCAGGTATACCTCATTTTATTGTGTTTCACTGTATTGCACTTTGCAGATATTGCTTTTTTACAAATTGAAGGTTTGTGGCAAACCTGCGTGGAGCGCATCTATCAGTACCACGGTTTCCAACGGCATGTGCTTGTTCAGTGTCTCTGTGTTACATTTTGGTAATTCTAGCAATATTTCAAAATTTTTCAGTGTATCATACCCGTTATGATGATATGTGATCAGTGATCTTTGCTGTTACTATTATAATTTTCTCGGGGTACAAAAAACCACATCCAGATAAAATGTCAAACATAATTGATAAATACTATGTATAGTCTGCTGTAACTACCAGTCATTCTCCCATATCTCTCCTCCTTTCCTCGGATCTCCCTATTCTCTGAGACACAACTATATAGTGACATAAGGCCAATTAATAATCTTATGGTGACTTCTAAATGTTCAAGGGAAAGGAAGAGTCACAAGTCTCTCACTTTAAGCCAAAAGCAGGAAATGATTAAACTTAGTGAGGAGCATGACAAAATCCAAGATAGGCTAAAAGCTGGGCCTCTTTTGTCAAATAGCCAATTCGTGAAGTCAACAGAACAATTCTTGAAGGAAATTAAAAGTACTACTTCAGTGAACATATGAATGATAAGGAAGTGAAACAGCCTTATTCCTGATATGGAGAACATTTTACTGGTCTGTTTAAAAGATCAAACCAGCAACAACATTCCCTTAAGGCAAAGTCTAGTCCAGATCAAGTTCTTAACTCTCTTCTGTTCTATCAAGGCTGAGAGAGGTGAGGAAGCTGCAGAAGAAAAATCTGAAGCTAGCAAAGATTTCTCATGATGTTTAAGGAAAGAAGCCATCTCCATAACATGAAAAGGCAAGGTAGAGCAGCAAGTGCTGATATAGAAGCTAAAGCAAGTTATTCAGAAAATCTAGCAAAGCTCAGAGATAAAGGTGGCTACTAAAAACAACAAAGTTTCATTGTATATAGAGAAGATGCCATCTAGGACATTCATAACTAGAGAAGAAGTCAATGCCTGGCTTCACAGCTTCAAAGGTAAGGATGACTCTCTTATTCGGAACTAATGCAGCTGGTGACTTTAATTTGAAGCCACTGCTCATTTGCCATTCTGAAAATACTAGGGCTCTTAAGAATTATGCTAAATCTACTGTGTTTGTGTTGTATAAATGGAACAACAAAACCTGGCTGGCAGCATTTCTGTTTACAACATGGTTTACTGAATATTTTAAGCCCACTGTTGAGACCTGTTGCTCAGGAAAAAAATATTCCTTTCAAAATAACACTGCTCTTTGACAATGTCCCTGATCACCCCAGAGCTGTGATGGACACCTTCAATGAGTTTACTGTTGTTTTCATACCTGCCAATACGATATTCATTCTGCAGCCAATGGATCAAGGAGTAATTATGACTTAATTCTTTTTATTGAGGAAAGACAAGGTGATAGCAGACAAAGGTAGTGATTCCTCTGATGGATCTGGACAAAGTAAATTGAAAACCTTCTGGAAAGGATTCACCATTCTAGATGTCATTATAAACATTCATGCATCGCGGGAGGATGTCAAAATATCAACACTAAAAGGAATTTTAAAGAAGTTGATTCATCCACTCATGGGTGACTTTGAAGGGTTCAAGACTTTAGTGAAGGAAGTCGCTGCTGATGTGGTAGAAATAGCTACAGAACTAGAATTAGAAGTGGCACCCGAAGACGTGACTGAATTGTTGCTCTCTCATGATAAAACTTGAACATCTACTTACAGATGAGCAAAGAAAGCGATTTCTTGAGAAAGAATCTACTCTTGGTGATGATGCTGTGGACATTGCTGAAATAACAATAAAGGATTTAGATAATTACATAAACTTAATTTTTAAAGCAGCAGCAGGGTTTGAGAGGATTGACGCCAGTTTTGAAAGATGACCCACTGCAGTTAAAATGCTATCAAACAGGACCACATGCTACAGAGAACTCTTTCATGAAAGGAAAAATCAGTAGATGCAATAAACTTCATGTTGCCTTGTTTTAAGAAATTGCTGCAGTCATCACAACCTTCAGAAATCACCACACTGATCAGTCAGCAGCCATCAACACTGAGGAAAGATCCTCCACCAGCAAAAGCAGTACAACTCACTGATGGCTCATATTGTAGTCAGCATCTTTTTTCAGTAATGAAGTATTTTTAAATTAAGGTATGTACATTGTCTATTAGACATCATGCTATTGCACACTCTATAGACTACAGTATAGTGTAAACATTACTTTTATATGCATGGGGAAATGAAAAAATCCATGTGAATTGCTTTATTACAATATGCACTTTGTTGTGATGGTCTGAAACTAAACCTACAATATATTCAAGGTATGCCTATGCAAAGAAAATGCACCAGAATCCTGCCTTAAGACAATGAAGCCACACAACCGTTGCTATAATATACGTCCTTATTGTTTTTCCTTTTAAGATAATTTGATTCAGATATATCTGTTTACTTTTGTCTAAATGCACCCTGCTGGTATAATAACCCATAGTCAATATCTCTAATGACTTACAATATATTTCCTTTTCAAGCCACTACAATGAGACTTCTGTACCCAACACTACACTGAAACACCTCTAAGGTCATCAATTACTTATTTTATTTTATAATTATACACAAAAGAGTGCATAAATCATGAAGTTCAATTTAAAAGGTATTAATAAAATTAAACCCAAAACACCATCCGTGTTAAGAAATACAATAATGACAGCATCTCGGAAACCCCACTGTGTATGCCTTAACAAACACAACTCCTTTCTCTGCCCCTACAGATAACAACTATTCAGAATTTTATGATATTTCTTTGCTTTTCTTTATAATAACTCCAAGCATGCATCCCTAATCAATAAAGTTTAGCTTTTCCCCTTTCTACAAATTGAATCATATTCTGTTTATTATTTTGTGTCTACATCCTTTGCTTATCAAAGATAAGATTATGTGATATTTATAATGCTGTTGTGTAAAACTTCCTTTTTTTTTCATTTGCATTGTTGCAAAGTATTTCATTGTATGAATATGCCACCTTTGATTGATCTTTTCCACTGCTGAATGGGAATTTGGGTTATTTTCCATTTGGGACAATTATTGAAAATTCTGACATCCACATTCTTCTAAAGATATCCTGGGGCATATATTTAGATTTGCTAGGAGTGGAATTTATGGGTCATAGAATATGCATTGTTTTTATTTTACTAGATAATGTCAAACACTTTTACAAAGGAGATTTCTTAGTTTGACAGGGTATAACAAATTATCAAACTGTAGTTGATTTAAACAATAGAAATTTATGATCTCACAATTGTAGAGGCTCTGGAAGTCTCAAATTAGGGTGTTGTAGTATCAAGCTTCCTCTTGAAGGGGACAATCAGTTCAGTGGCTCACCTCAGGCTTCTGGTGGGTGGTCAACAATCCACGTCTTCACTTAACTTGTGGCATAACTCAATATCTACCTCCATCTCATGGTCATCCTTCTCTGTTTCTTTCATCTGTGTCCAAATTCCCTGTCTTTATAAGGACACCAGTCATATTAGATTAGGGCCCATCCCAGTCCACTCTGGCCTCATCTTAACTAATAACATCTTCAAATACCCTATTGACAAATAAATTAACATACACTTGACTGAGGTTAGGACTTGAACGTTTCTTTTTAGGTGTCACAATTCAAACCTTCACAGTGGCACACCAATTTATATTCCCACCAAATGTATATGAGATTGCCCATTATACCACATTCTCTGCAACACTAAATATTGTCAGACTTTTTAATTTTGCTAAAGAATTGGGAAGGTAATCTTAGTTTTTCATTTTCATTTTTCTGATTACTAAGTTGAGCACCTTTTCATATGTTTGTAGGCCAGTTGGCTATGTTCTATTGTGATTTTCATGTTCATTTCTTTATTGTGTTTTCTGCCTTTTTCTAATTTGTTTTGCGGGATACAAGTTCTGGATACTGTAATACAAATATCTTTTTCATTATCTGTGGTTTTCTTTTACTTTATGATGTCTTTAGATGACATAAATTCAATATTTTAATGCAATAAAATTCATCAATTGTTCACTTATGTTCAATTTCTTAGTTTAGAAAAGCTTTAAAGTTTTGACTTTCACATTTACATTTTAATCCACCTTGAATTCAGTTTTTATATGTTGTGCTTTAATTTTCCCCCCTAATTGACAGCCAATTTTCTTAGCATCACCATTTCTCTACTTATCAGCAATGCTATCTCTTTTTATAAATTGTGTCCTTTATGTGTAAGTCTGTTTGTAAACTCTTCATGCTACCCATTCAAAGTTTGATGAGGTTACCACTCAATATGATATAAAAATACAAAGCTGAATTTATTGTTTCCTAAAGTAAGATAAGTTCATGCTAGTTAAAACCAGATTCTCTGAAAGCAGACAGCTGATCTTATTTAGAGACTTTGGGAAGCATGGTGTCCAGTGACTGGCAGACTTTCAGTGAATTTGCATATACACATGAATGGTTGTACACATAAAACTGTTATTGGTTGCTTAGCACCCAGAGGTGGGCTTATTGGAGTGAGTTCATCCCTGGTTGTCTTTCACAAGTGAAGAGTTACACTGACTGGTAGATTTCAAAAGTGTTCACTAAGACAGGTTATTATTGACTGAAAACATTTAAAACTGGTTCAGTTGACTACTTGTTGCCATGACTACAAAATAATCAGTTTTCGTGGAGCTATTGGAGACTTTTAAAATTACCTGTTCTATTGTCTATTTGTTTAAACAGGAACCAATATCATCCTATTTTAATTACTATAACTCCACAATGAATCTTAATCTTAATATCTGGTGGAACATGTAGTCCCATTTTATTCTTTTACTTTCAAGAGTGGTGAATGTAAATCTGTAATGGAAAGAGACTTCTGGAACTGCTTATCAAGTTATACCTATACAAACAAACTTGTGTAGATTTTGTTCATATTTTACTGAAATCCAGATAAATTTATGAGTTAACATATCTACAATATTTAGTCTTCTAATTCAAGAATATCTCTTCACATGTTGAAGTCTTCTTCCATGTCTCTCAATGAAATTTTAAAATTCCCCCTATAATTATTTTGCACATATTTTGATCATTTTATTTCTGGGTGTATTGTATTACTTTATATTATTGGAAATGGTACATTTATTTTCTAACTGCTTGTTTCTAGTAGAAATTGCAGCAATTAATTTTTGTCTGTTGATTTTGTATCTACCAACAGTGCTTAATTTTCTTATGCATTTTAGTTATTTACCAATATATATCATTAGATTTGTTAAATATATAATAATGCAATCTGTTGTATCTCTTCCTTTCTCATCCTTTTACCTATAATTTTTATCTTGTCTTACTGCACTGGCTAGGACCCCTAGCACAATTTTGAATAGAAATTGTAGGAGCTAGAATTATGTAGGAGCCAAAATTAGCCACATGTTAGACTATACCTGCAAGCTTTTGTTTTTTGAAATCACAGGTAAACATGTGACTAAATGTTTACCAGTGGAATGTGAAGAGAAATGTATCTTGCTACTTCCAGGTTTAATTTATGTAAAATTTACATGTGATGCTTCATCCTCTCTCTCTTTCTCTATATGTTACATGAATGAAGAAGACTGAGAACCTGGACGATGGCAAAAGACGATATGGAAGAGGAGCTTAGGCATATTAATGCTATATAGAAGTACATAGTCTGCAGTACCCAAACTGCATTTTTACATAAGCGAGAATTAAATTTAGAGACTCCCGGGGAAGATGGCAGAACAGGAAGTTCAGGACTCAGTACTCCAACCGAAACAACTATTAAACAAGCAGAAGCTGTTTGCAGCAACTATTTTGAAACTCCAAAGGCCAAAAAAATCACTGTACAGAATCCAGGGGAAGAGCAGCAGGAAGAAGCAGATAAATTAAAGTAACAAAGTATAAATTGGTCTCTCCATATGGTGAGTTAATACCAGCCTTTTTTCCTTTCCTATCAGAGTATCATGAGTCTCCATGAAACCATAGGGAAAAATAGGGGAAGAAGCATTGGTGCAATAGTGGTAGATGAAATGGGTGTCTAAGCTACCTGCCATTGCAGCTCTCTCTTTCCCAATTGAGTGGTCTTTGCCATCTTGTCAAAATCAATTGGCCATAAATATGAGGGTTTATTTCTGAACTCTCAGTTCTACTCTACTTGTCTATATGTCTATTCTTGTGACAGCACCACACAGTTTTGATTGCTGTGGTTTTGTAATAAGTTTTAAGATCAGCAAGTGTGAGTCTCCCATATTCATTCATCCTTTTCAAGATTGTTTTTGCTATTTGGGGCCCCTTAACCTTCCACAAAATTTTGATTATTGGCTTTTCCCTTTTTGCAAAGAAGATTTATGAAATTTTTACCAGGATTGGATTGAATCTATAAATTTCTTTGAGTAGTGTTGACATCTTAATGACATTTTGTCCTCCAATCCTTGAACTCAGAATATCCTTCCATTTATGTAGCTTTTAATTTCTTTTAGCAGTATTTTGTAGTTTTCTTTGTACAAGTCCTTTACATGCTGGGTTAGATTTATTGCTAAATATTTTATTTGCTGTTGTGAATGGATATTTTTTCTTGGTTTCTTCTTCTGAATGTTCATTGCTTCTGTATAGAAACACTACTGATATGGCGTGTTGATCTTGTATCCCCTCCCACTTTGCTGAATTCATTTCTTAGCTCTAGGAGCTCTGTTGCAGCTTTTCATGATTTTCTGTATATAGGATTATATAATTTGCAAATAGGGAAAGTTTTACTTCTTGCTTTCCAATTTGCAGGCCTTTTATTTCTTTATCCTGCCTAATTGTTCTGGCAAGAACCTCCAGTACAATGTTGAATAACAGTGGTGACCGTGGGCATCCTTGTGTTGTTTTTGATCTCAGAGGGAGAACTTTAAGTCTTTCACCATTAAGTAGGAAGTTAGCTTCTCATATATGCCCTTTATCATGTTGAGGAAATTTTCTTGTATTCCTCATGTTCTAAGTGTTCTTATCAAGAAAGGCTGCTGTATTTTGTCAGATTTTTTTTGTATCAATTGAGATGATCCTGTTTTTTTTTCCCTTCATTTTGTTAATGTGATGCATAATAGTAATTGCTTTTCTTATGTTGAACCAACCTTGCACTCCAGGGATATTTGCATCTATATTCATTGAGGTATTGTTCTCTTGTTTTCTTTTCCTCTGGTATCTTTTTTTGGTTTTGGTATGAGGGTGATGTTGATGTTGTAAAATGAGTTAGGGAATGTTCCTTCCTCTTCAATATTTTGGAAGAATTTAAGCTGAATTGTTGTTGATTCTCCTTAGAATGTTTGGAAGAATTCCTCTGCAAAGCCATCTGTTATTCTTTATTGGGAGGTTTTTTTTTATTACTGTTGAAATATCTTTACTTGTAATTACTTTGTGGAGATCTTCTATTTCTTTTTGAGTTAATGTATGTAGGTATGTTTCTAAGAATTTGTCCACTTCATTTAGGTTATCTAATTTACTGGCATGCAGTTGCTCATGGTATCCTCTTATAGTCTTTTTTATTTCAGCAGAGTTGGTAGTAATGTCCCCCTTTTCATTTCTGATTTTTGTTATTTGTATCCTCTCTACTTTTCTGTGTCAGTCTAGATAAATGTTTGTCAATTTTATTGCTCATTTCCAAGAACCAAATTTTGGTTTTGTTGATTCTCTCTGTTGTTTTTTGTTCATTTAGTTTGTATTTCATTTATCCCTACTATGATCTTTGTTATGTCCTCCTTTCTGTTCATTTTGGGTTTAGTTTGCTCTTCTTTTTTTCTCATTTCCCCAGTTTTAACATTAGGTCTCTGATTAAAAGTCTTTTATATTTTTTAGTGTAAGCATTTAGAGCTATACATTTCCCTTTTGGCATTGCCTTTGCTGTATCCCATTGGTTTTGTAATGCTGTACTTTCATTTTCATTTGGCTGAATTTATTTCCCCAAAGTTGAGCTTTCCTGGCCTGCCCAGCAAATGCAGTCCTTCAGCTAAGTGCTACCTGCAGCCCTGAGAAATTGTTGATCTTTAAATCTCTCCTGCCTCTGCCTCTGTCTAAGGAGGGTTGAAACAATGGCTGATTCTGCTTTTGTCTGGATGGGATTGAAACAATGGCAGCCCTGGGAGCCAGGGCCCAGTGACCCAAATTTGCTAGTCAAAAGCTGTGATCAATGATCAACCGTGCCCACCCCTGTTGTTTGGGAAGATAATTTTTATGTACATGTAGGGGATATGTAGGTGTAAGCTGAAACTAAAAAGCAGCTGCACTAAATACCTATTCAGGATGGCCCTGAGAAATAGTCGTAAAGAGAAATCAACCTTTCTAATACACAAATCTTATGATTACTACACAAAATCATCAATTCTGTATGCAAAGAAAATGGTCTGAACTAAGAATATATACACTTTTGTAATCAGTGACAAATGATTTGGCCAGTTGCCCAGTTCCCTGGAAAGAGAAATATTGGAAGATCAGGACAAGGGGATCTGAAGACGAAGTATGTGGATATATATTTAGGAAAGGGTAAGAAATTTAAAGATCTTTATATTTCATGTTAATGCCCACCAGAGAGCATCCAACCAAAGAAGAATCTGTAAACAACCAATGAGATAAAATCACCTGGCCAGTTGATGTCAGCCAGTGTCATGCTGTCTCTCAACCCTGCCCATTGACACAATGGAGTCACACAAAAATAAATAAACAAATAAATAAGAGCCATAAGGAAGACTTGAAGGCAATGGGTGGACCCAAGAGCAAGGGTTCTCACTCACAAGGCTGATCTACTACAGCCACTGACTAATGCCCAACCTTCCAGAAAGGGATACAAAAGGCAAACCCCAAATACAAAAGGCAGACGAGGTGGTAACATTCATTACATTGTATGCCTTCCATCTTAGAAGAGGCAGCAATTCATCCTACCTAGAATTGACACATTCCACATATGGGTTTGCCTTCATGCCTGCAGCAGCCTAAACAGCACCAATCACTAAGGGTTTTCAGAGCACTTGCTAGAATGACAGGTTCCCACAAAATGTCAGCTGGTATATTTGTAGTAAATAAGGTACAGTAATCAGCACAGGAGCTATGGTCCTGCTACTTTGCTTCATGAAATGATAGAGTAATGGCATGAACTTTTTTTTTTGGGGGGGGTACATGGTCCAAGAATCAAGCCCAGGTCTCCTGCATGAAAGGTGAGCATTCTACCACTGAACTACCTCTGCACCCTGGCATGACCTTTTGAAGGCACAGCTGAGGCATTAGTTTCAAGATGATACTCTGTGAGGATGGAATATCATCCTCCAGGAAATAGCATTCACCCAATTGAATGACCATTATATGGTGCTGTCCCCCAAAAGAGAATACAGGTATATAAAACCAAGGAATAGAAGTAGGAGTAGCCCTGCTTACCTTGACTTCCAGTGTTTTAGTTTGTTAAACCTGCTGGAATGCAATATTCCAGAAATGGAATGGCTTTTAAAAAGGGAATTCATTAAGTTTCAAGTTTACACAGTTCTAAGATTATAAAAATGTCCAAACAAAGGAATCCAGGGAAAGAAACCTTGACTCAAGAAAAGCCATTTTTTGTCACATGGGAAGTCATGTGGCTGGTGCCTGCTGGTCCTTATTCCCAGTTCTATTTCTTCCAGCATCTGATACCAGTGGTTTCCTCTCAAAGCATAGTGGGCCTTCACTTTTCTCCTCCAGGACAATAACTCTGGGTTCTGGCCTGCTTAGCATCTCATGGGAAGTCACACAGCACTCTCTGCTGGGCTCTGCCTATGTCTAAGCATCTACTCTCTGTTAGCACTCTAAGCATCTCAAACATTTCTAAACACCCCTGTCTCTGTCAGCTCTGAAGCAACTGTTCTCCAAGCATCTACATCTGAGGTTTCTCCAAAATGTTTCTTCTTTTAAAGGACTCCAGTAAACTAATCAGGACCCACCTTGAATGGGCAGAGTCACATCTCCATTTAATCAAAATGTCACACCCACAACTGGGTGTGTCACATCTCCATGGAAACAATCCAATCAAAGTTTTCCACCCTAAACAATAAGTTGGACCCCCAAGATTGGATAAGGATTAAAACATGGCTTTTCTGGGGTACATAATAGCTTCAAATTGGCACACCCAGTTACCCACTTGTGGAATTTATACTTTCTGTCTGTGCAACTTTAGTCTTTGCATGTTTTGAGATCCTCTTTAGGGTCAGATGACAGCTGTTTGAAAGAAATGATAGACGAAAAGGATGTCATTTGTCACGGTGTACATTAATTGAGAGAAAGACTAGAAAATTTAAATAATAACAATAATAACAATAATAATAATAATAATAATAATAATAATAATAATAATAATAATAATAGTGCAGGGTATTCTGAAAGAAAAAAAAAAAGGGTCCTATGTCAAAAAGGTGGTTTTTTTTTTTTTGATGAACAGAAATGGAGATAGGGCTAGAAAAGGCAGGAAAGATTTCCAGAGACAGATGATGAGTGAGTTGGCTATTTTGAAGGAAAGAAAACAGTTCATCACATAGATGTGAAATGAAAACCATTCTGGCGGAAGGAATAGCAGATGTGAAGACAAAGAGAGCACAGATTTCAGAAGTGCGGCAAAGAGTTTTAAAGGGAAAGCAACATGCTAAAAGGTAAGGCTACAGAGGGGAAGAAGACAAGGCAGGAGGTATTTAAAGCCTAGGATGCCTGGAGGCGATAGGAAGTCATCAAAGGGTTTAATCAGGAGGATAAGTTGATAGGCTGTGCACTGAGCAAATTGACCCATTATTGCAAACCTTGTCCTCACCCCATTTGGAAAAGAAAAGCCCTTCTTTTGACAACAACCCCCCCAAAATTTCTTTTGAAAAAGAAATTTCAGGGTAATACACTTTAGAACTACCTATTTTTGAAAGAGAGAGAGAGAAAATACTTCACTTTTGTGTGATTGAGTGATTTTATTTTGTTCTGTTTTCTTTTCCTTTTAGTGGGGAGGGGAGGGACATTTTTAGAGTTTTGGAAAATCAGGCTCTGATTACAGAAGCAGAGGACATAATTACTTCAATAATGAGTTGTCTTAGAAACCTAATTTCCATTAAGAAAAGAAGACAAGAAAAACTACAAGAAAATCCTCTTGAGCTGGAACTCTGGGTTTATGTTCTGTAAAATAATCATAGTCAAGGGCAACTCTTTGTTAAGAGACTATCTGGGTGTGAGGGTGGACATCCCTACCCTGCATTTGCTCATCTGCCACAACCACTGTCTCAAACCAAGCTGGCTCAGCTACACACCAGGGAGCATGTGCAGAATAAAATGGGCATCAGGCCCCACTGCACTGCTCATCATATTGACCTAATTAAGAGATTGTGGAGCCAGGTTAGGGGATTTCTGTTTCTTGTCAGTATTAGAATGCCCCAGCAGCTGGAGAAAAACAGTGATAGAAGAGGTGGTCAATTCAGAGTGTCTGAGCTTTAATGATGCTACCAGAGAAGAGAGTAGTAGGAAAAGAATAAGTATGGAGCCTGATTCCTTTAAATTCCTGTCTAGTATTGGGTGGGCCATAGTAACTCATCAGGCAGAGTTCCCACCTACCATGCCAGAGACCCGGGTTTGATTCCTGGTGGCTGCCCATGCAAAAAAAAAAAAAAAAAAAAAAAAAATTCCTATGTAGTGGTAGTGAACAGCTTACAGAAGCCACACAACCCCTGCTTTTGAAATTTGTTGTCTTCCTTCTACAAACAAAGATCTCTGGCAAGGGGTTTTTTTCTCTTGCCTTTGAGGCCTGGAAAAGCATCTCATGAAAAGAATGGGAACTAACATCTTTTGAAGCTTTAGGAGTTCAAAACTCTGTTATGCCATGTTCCAGCATTCTGCCCTCCAGTGTCGGTCTGTAAAGGGAACTCAGCCAGCTATCAGTGGGATTGAGAAGATGTAAAATAGAACTTCTAATGACTCTAGAACATAAATATTCCTCCCACCACACCCTGAAATCTCTTAGCTTCTAGGCTACTCAGAGGCCAAGTGATTCTCCAACTTAAGCACGCATCTGAAATACCTAGGGTATTTATTGACCATATACAAGGCCACAAAGATGATCTTAATAATTTGAAGAAGCAGAAACTATACCGGTAATAATAAACAAATATAAAGAACAAGTACATAGAAGTATTAAAAATCTTACATAATCAAATATAGACTCCTGGGTTTCACACTCAGAATTTTGACTTCCGTAGTTCTGTGGTGGTTCCTGTAGTTTGCATTTCTAGCTGGTCTCAGGGGATGTTGATGCCATCTGGGGCCCACACTTTGAGAACCATTGTTCTAGGGAACTAGCATGGTAGAACTCCCTCCAATTTGATTATCAAGAATTGGATATATTTTTTCTCAAATCTGTTTATGACTTTCTTCCCTATAATGTTGAATTAAATAGTAGATAATCTAAGATATGCAAACAAGAAGAAAACAGTTTTTTGTTTTGTTTTGTTTTTCTCTGAAAGGTAAATAGAATTGCTTGGAAATACTCTGTAAGGATTGTTACTTTAAAACAAAACAAAACAAAAATAGTGCTGTCAAGTTAGGTACCTGTCAGGTGAGAAGACTGAGAGATTAGGAAGGGAGAGAAACATAAAACCCTTTAACTTCTGCATTTAGGTGGCTTTAAAAGGGGTTTTGTAATTCCTTTGCTCTTCTTTAAAGATATTAAATTTGGAAAAGGGCCTGTTACTACATCAAAATATCACCAACTCATGGTGTATTTATACATTTTAAATTAAAAGAAAATGTTTTGCATTATCATTTTTATTCTCTTCTTTGATTCATATATTTTCAATTAACTGACCGATTATTGAAGATTGTAGGTACTGAACTCAGAATATATTAATTATTTGCCCACATAAGAAATATGAAGATTTACCTTCACTTGAAAGTGGAGCACATACAAAAATAAATTAGCTTTGGATGTGTGAAAGTATTCTGCAATAAAAGAGAAAAGGGAGCCTTGTTCTGAGGACTTGAAAGAAAAGCCTCTCTCTCTCCTCATCTCTTTCACACTCACACATATGCACACACACTCACGTGCACATGGGTGTGTCTGTTAAGTCTATCTCTGGCTATATCACAAATACTGTTAGGTTGAATAATTTTTTTCTATATAGCTTATGCCTTCTTTACTCAATATTTAATGCAGAGTTTTTAACATTTCTACATCCTATAATTTAATATTTGTTTTATATAATACAGTTTCTACTTTTAAAATTTATTATTGTTATATTCAATGGTCCTTGGATTCTTGGGAAAGCATTTTCTTTTTACTATGCAGAGTTGGAAGTATATCTAATAATGCTACCTAATTAACGGTATTGCGTGATTTTTTGGACACCTTGCTCTATTAGAGATTTAAAATGTAATGTTAAAGTCTCCCATTACATTTGTGTCCTGTTCTGCCTGGAAAACTCTTAAAACATCAGCTTGCATGTTTCCTCCTTTGTGAATTTCTACTAGAACTTATTTCTAGTTGAATACTCATTTATGCTATATTGCAAATATTTTATTTCATGTATTTATTTATAACTTATGGGGAAAAAAGTCTAATATGATATTTTGGAAAACTTTTCCTCAGTTTTATTTTGAAGATAAAATCCAGAATAGTTTTTTAAAACTATGACTAATTAGATTTATAAGAGAGGGAAAAATCCTACAATCTTACGCGTTATTAGGTCATATTATAAATGCAGTGAGAAATTAGCACAAGAATAAATATTTCAGTGAAACAGGAATAGTTTGTCCAAATATAGATCTCAGTATTGAAGAGATATCTTATGAAAAAAAAAGAGGCATTAAAAATCAAAAGTATAGGAGGTATTAATCAATTAAAGGCTAGTGAATACTGGTTGCCTTTGGATAAAAAGATTTTAGATTCTCACACTGTGCATTCTTTATTTCTAGACTCAAGTTGTAATAATTTTTTGATGACTAGAATGTAATCATGGTCAAACATATGGACATAGGAGCATGTTTTAAACTTAAAAGTGATAGAAGAAGGCTCAAAGAAGAATATCAAAAGATTAAATAGATTAAAACACAATCTTTTAATTTCATGAATTTATTTGGAGAGATAGATTATAAATTGATAGAACACTTTTAAATGGTTAAAATAAAATACCAATAAAGAATCAAATAACCTAAGAAATACAATTTCTGAAAATCTGACAGAAACAAATACCTGTTCTACATGAAAACCTATGAAAAAATCAGTAAGAAAAAAAAGTTGCCATAAAATAAATGGGAAGAAAATGAACTTGAAAGAAGAAACAAATTTGGGTCACAAACATGAAAATATGTTAACCATCAAGAGTAATTAAAAGAGGCAAATTAAAACAATTAGACAATTTTCAACTACCAAATTAAAAAGTTTAATAATATCCAGTCTGCAGTGAAATAGACATTCTCATGCATTACTGCTTAAACTCTTATGGAAAGCAACTTGTCTATATGTATATTAAATTCATTCATAATTCTTAACATTTGGGGAAATTTATTCTAAATTAGGATTTATGAAAAGAAAGCCAACTGAGCATCATGGATTAATGCTTCCTTTCTATAGAGTAGAGTTGTTACTGGGAAGTAACTGCCCATCCTCTTTCATGTTTAAATGAATCTATGTGACCAAATATAGCCTATAGATTAAGGGCAAAATTCCTGTAAACCATTCCCAGGACCGGACTGTCTAACTTCAATGCTTAGTTTTGCGATTACATTAGCATAACCTTGAGCTGATTCTTTGTGCTCAGTTTCTTCATGTGTAAGATGAGTTTTATACTAGTTCCTACCTCATAGGGTTAAGAACTAAAACTAGTTAATACATTTTAAACTCATAGAACAGTGCCAGGAGACCAGTAGTTCAGAGAACTATAAGCACCATCAAATCCATTCAGGATGCCAACATACGGTTTCTTCCCAGAAAAAAAGATTGTTTGCCCTGGTCCAAAGGGGAAGGGCACGGATCTCAAATTCATGGAGATTCAGACTGCCCGAGGCATGCCCTGCTCCTGAAAAGTCTGGGCAGACATGCTGAGACCATCAGACAATGCTCATAGTGGCATGGAACCTGAGCTATAATCCAGCAGACCTCCTTAAGACCATTTGATCCTGTTAGACCAGGGAAGAATTGTCATCGTGATCCCCCAAGGAATCAAATGATATGGATGCAGTTTTCTAGGGAGTTAGGATGTAAATCTAAAGTTCCTGAAGGTGTGTTGGGAGTTATGTAAAAACAGCAGGCCCGAAGATAGAAATTGAGATAGTAAGACAGCTAAAATGGACCCTCAAGTAAACATGATATTGTCCTAGACATGCAATTGTTTTTAAATAATCAATTTTTGTTTACTTTTATTTACTTAACAACCACTTATTCAGCAAAGGCATTATTCTAGGAACTCTATATAAACATTAACCCATTTACTCCTCATAACAAACCAGTGTGGGGGATGTTCTATTATTCAAATTTTACCTGTGAGGTTAAGTAGTTTCCCAAAATCACATAAGTAGTAAGTGATTAAACCAGAGTTCAAACCCAGCCATTACGACTTCCCAATCTTTCCTCTGAGACCTTAAGCTCTGCCTTCTGTCTCACCATGCCAAGGAAGAGATGCCCATTAATGCTATTTTATATACTGCTTTATATTAATATGGTCTAATTTTAAATTTGCAAGAGCCATTGGCATGTTTAACAACATATGCTCACCAGAATCTCAGGAGGCAAATAAACCTGCTATTAATTCTCATTTTACATAAGAAGAAGAAATCGATGTTCATAGAATCAAAGTATCAGAGGAACACATAGCTGAACATGTCCTGGCCTAATGGTCTAAATGGTCTAAAATTCTTTTCTTTTCTCAATACTAGTTTTCTCAATTTTCTCATCTGTCTTAAAGGAGAACTTTAAAAAGAATTTTTTCTCTCCTTTCCCTCCAATGTTGGTAGAGTTATGAAATCAAAGAGATGAACTTTACAATTTTTTTTTTTTACTCAGAAAGTTAAGCAATTCTCAAAATTACTAGGAATGTTTGGTTTCAATCTTTTCAGGTAACCTATTTACTTATTAAGAGCCGTAAGGGCTTTTGAAGCTCCACACAATTGTACAGGATGACTGGGTAGAGCATGGCAGTCCTTTTTTGCCCTTCATCTTCCGCCAGCACATTGGATTGCTCCTTTGCCAGCTAGTGAGGCAGGCATGTTGGGACATTGCATAGGAAGGAGCCAAAAGACTGCATAGAGGAAATCCTGGAGCTTCAAGAAGAGGTTCTGGGTTCAAGTCCAATAGAAGCCCACAATTCACTCGGGGTCCCTCAGAAAAACACATACGCTTTTAGATCTCACTTTTCTCATCTCAATAGTAAGATTCCTAGACTACATAATTGCTGAAGTCTCTTTCAACTTCCTAACACCTTTAGTTGTCTGAGCTCTTGCTCTGTCTTTCCACATGATTTTGGACAAACTGGGGCCTCGGTTTCCTAATCTCTAAAGTGGGACTAAAATATTTAGTCTTATTACCTGTCTAGATTGATGAATGCATCAAAGAGGATGTTAAATGCAAGTGTGTTCAAATGTACAATAAGATTATAACAAGCAAATATTTGCTACCATTAATTAATCAGAAAAAATGATAATAATATTTCAGCAAGTGAAAGTGCTGCTACTGATCTTCATAAAGCCCTCAACGGGTTAAATGCTTGGACATCTGGTGAAATACTAGCCTCAGCTGTTTAAGTGACATCTACTTGGGTCAAATTTCTCTCTTCTCTCCAGTCCATCTGCTCACAGCTTGTCATGATAAACACTTCTGAGTTACAAAGCAAAGAGTACACAGCAACAGGAGAGGGACAGCATCTTGGAGCTTAGCTAGACAATAATATCAGAGCAAAAACAGCACCCAGTCATCTATTGTTCACTCCCTCAACCCCACCCCACACTCTACCTACCGCTGCATGGAGACCCTTCTTTGCCCCATGTGCCACAACCACATTCCAGGCTGGAGTAGAGCTGAAAGTCGGAAATCAAAGCCACAAATCCTCTGAGTGACGACAGAGGAGAGAGGCAAAATGGGCAAAAATAATGCCAGGCGGAAAATCTAGGAGACACTTACCTTTCTTTGGTTCAACAAAAGTTGACTGTGTTGTATGATTAATACACACCAGAAATAGAATCATTTCAATCTAGTGTCCTGGGGTCAGGGCACTTGGCTTATGAAGGCACTGCACTGATTTGTTCTGAGACTTCGGCCCAAACCACTGAATGTTCAGCCTCGGTTTCTTCATTTATAGAATGAGGTTGTAAGTGGTAGTGGCAATCACAGTTTCATAAGGCTTTGATCAAAATAAATAAATAAATATGTCTGTGACAAAACTTAGTAAGTAATGGGTACTAAAATTCTTTACCTGACTCTGAATCTTGTGTACTAGACTGAGAAGCCCTTGTGTGCAAAACTGAAGACTTTGACCTTTCACCTCTCTAGGCAATTAAGAAAGGTCTGAAGTTTCAGAGCAGGGGAGTGCAATCATCAGAGTTAGAGTGATATTAATGGCTCTGTTTCCTCTTATGGAAAATGCAGAGATTATATAAATGGTCTCTAAATGCCCTCCTTGCTCTGATGTACTGAGTGTTCATAAATTCCCTCCCATTGAATGTGTGATTACTTTTAAAGCTAAAATGTTCCGTCATTCCACTTTCATTCCATGTGTATAAGCACATTCCCAAAAGCTACTTCGTCCAGATTTGATGCCACTTAACATCAAAATGACTCCAGTAAACATGATAGATTAGGTTGCATCTATTCAGTGCTAATAGTGGTTATTTATTAATAGCACTATTTCAGATAGTGATATTTAAAAATTTATTCTTGACTGAAGTTTCTTATTCATCTCTCATGAACATGCATTCCTCATATAATAAGATAATAAAAAAAGAGGGGGTATGTCCAAGTCTCAAGGAAAAAAAGGTTTGATGTTAGCAAGAGTCTGAGCACAAAATGTAAATTGACTCAACACTTTTCATTTTTCACAGGTGGAAAAATGTAATTTTGCCTAGTGGTGCATTCTTTATCAAGAATGTCATTTGTCTCCTCCAACTGGAAGAAAAAAATGTTTGTTCTATAACAATTGCTGAAAGAATCTACATCTTTCTCTAGCTTTGCCTCAGCACCAGTTCTCTTCATTCATTCATATGACCAACAAACATTACAGTGCATCCACTATGGGATCGGGACACATAAATGAATAAGATGCCCTCTGCTTGTGAGGGCATGAAGTGAAATGAGTTATCACATGCTGCCAGTGGGGGAATAAACCAGCCCACTCAACTTGATTAATAGTTACAGTCAAAGGCATGCATTGCATATTTCAGGACCCAGAATTTCCACATCCAGATGACACTTGTGCAACTAGCAGTCCCATTCAAGCATGCTCACAGCAGCACTGTGTGTAATAGAAAAGAATAAACCAGAATCCACTGAAACACACATGTGAATGAACTACAGCTGCATGGATCAACGGTAATGTATTTCAAAAACATAATGACGTTGAATTAAAAATGTCATAGAAGACCACATGTAATAGGTTTTCATTTAAATAGAGGTCAAAACTAAACAATACATTGATTAGGGATACATACACCTGTGGTTTACAAGTGGAACAAGGGAATGAAGAATAACGAATAAGCAGGTTAATGGTTACCTCTGGGAGTGGGGGAAGGGAATGATTTAGTAAATAAAGGGCACTCAGTCAACTTCAAAGTTATTAGGAGTGTGATAAGTACAGGAATTAATTGTCTTTAAATAATATATATATGATATAAACACCCTTTGTGCATAAAATATTTAAAGTAAAAGAAATAATACCCACAGAATGGAAGGAAACACATGCCAAATTAAATAAATCTTGTCTTGAAAGACCAAATCAAGTATCTCCTTCTATATGGAGTCTCTCCTGATCCAACTGATATTATTCTTTCTTCTTATGAATGTTCTCTATATTTTTTATTAAATTCATCTTACTGTACTTTTCCATTTCTACTTCATGCAAGCATAGTAAATAAAGATCCTATCTCCTAGAGACTGTAATCATCCTGAGTATAGGATCTGGGTCTTAATATCTCTGCATCAATCACAGTAACTAGATTGAGAGTCAGTTGTGATATAGTCTAAGAACATTGAGCCCTCCCCTCAAGAGATTTGAGTTCAAATCCTGGTCTTCCAACTCAAGTTACAAAACTTTGTAAGTTCTTTTGTAAAATGCCGACAATCTCCATCAATCAGGATTACAAATTCAAGGTTTTTGGAGAATTCACTGAGAAAATATTTGCTAAATTGCATTATGGAGCAGTATAATTGTATGTTGGGCCTTTGAACATAGTGGATTCTCAACAAATGATTTGATTACAGTCTTATTTTATCAGGTTTCAGGCCTCTACCAAATACTCAGGGGAGAGACAACGCCTTAAAAGGGTATGACTTGTCCAAGGGAAAGACAAGTCATCCAACAAGGACCTACGCAAGGATACTGGCTTCACTAAAAGAGGTAGTTGAGAATTTTCATCATTGAAACTCCTGATCTAGAAGGGGCCATTGATTGCCTTGCTTTCCACTTCCTTGTGAGAGGGAAGCTGTCAAAAACAATAGTAATTTGGGGGCCTGTACTTTGGAGCCACGTAGCGATGTAAATTATACTCTGTGACACCAAGAAAAGCAACTATGAAGCTGATGAATAATGCATGCAAGGTTTAATAGCAATGAAAATTAGCAGCTTTTACCTTGAAATGAAGCCATTATTTTTCAACACTTTCTTTAAAATATAAAATTGGATATTTAGATTCACTATTTTAAATGGTGCTGAAAATTGTCTTCCAGTTTTTCTTAAAAATAAAGTGTGTTCCAAAGAGAATAATTGGAACAATTTGGATTCCAACTTAATTTTGAATCTATGTATATCAAAATGCCTATTTTGATCAGCATTTCTTATCTATAAAATGCTTCAGGACATATTGTTTTATTTAAACATCTGCAAAATAAATATTATAAATCTCATTCTATACCAGACAGATATGAGGCTCAAATAGTAAGTAGCAGAGCTAGTTTTAAAACCTAGGTTTACTGATTCTAGATCCCAGGCCTTTTTTTTACAACCACATTTGTCACCTTTTTACCTTCAGCATTTGCATTGGATAGATCACCTTTCTTTGATGAGGCATTTTTTTTCAGATATGGAAAGTATGCCCAGAATGTTATTAATGTGCAATACATTTGTTGAATAAATGAATGTCTCTTTTTCCCCCAACATTTTCAAGAACCTACTACATATAAGGCATTGTGTTAGGCATAATCACAGACTATCTGTACCCACAAAAAATATAGCACTTTTTTTCTCTATTGTATGCATCTGCTGTAAGAAGAAACTGCTTAAACAGATTTCAAAGTACAAGATGAGTTTTAGTTCTTTATCTAGAAGGTGGGTCCTTTGACTTACTTCATTATTCTGAGAAAGTGAGGTCACCCGCTTAGGAAATGCAAATGAGAAATTATATATGATATTCTTATCTCTCTCTTTTTTAAATCTGACTGCCTCTATATTTCAATCAAAATGTCTTATTCATCTTCATATCCTAAAAGTTGTGTCTGGCACATAGTAGGTACTTTACAAATGCTTAATAAATCAGTTGATGTCTTAACAATCCTGATAAAATATCCAGAAATGAAACAAAGTAATAGAATTCTATGAATGTGTGTATATAGTGTATATGGGTTTATATTGTGTATACATTTGTGTGTGTGTGTGTGTGTGTGTGTGTGCATGTGTCTTTTAGTGAACATTTTACTTTTGAGTAATTTTGGATTTAGAGAAAAGTTGCAAAGATAGTACAAAGAATTTCCTTATGTCCCTTACTCAGTTTCCAAAAAATTAAAATCTTACATCACTATGGTGTATTTGCCAAAACTAAGAAACCAATATTAATACATTACTATCAACTAAATACCATGAACATTTTCTTCTATTTACTTACACTTTCATTTCTATACATACGTCCCCTTGTTACCTGACTGAGATGAAACATTACCTAGTTTTATATATTTTTTCATTAAATAACACAATAATATTTTTAAAATCAACAGAGAAAGCAGGTGATGCTAGAGAATCCAGAGACACAAAATTTGGAGAGGAGACTTGAGTGAAAATTCCCCTTTACAGCATATATTCAGAATAGATGTGATTCAAACCAAAGACACCAATGAGCGCTCTTGTTTTGACACAAACCTTTTGTGTCTGTCCACTGGAAATAATTATATCATCTTCCTAGAACTTGTTCTTCATATCTTTGCCTCTTCCACTAAACCATGAGCTGCTTTAGGTCAGGGACAAATGTCTTTCATCTTTCTATAACTAATTGCACAAAGCAAGAGGTGACTTTCAAGAAATGTAGAGAAGAAGGTGTTGAAATGAAGGCTAACGAGGAGTCAGGAGACCTAGTTTCTTAGTCCAGGAAGAAGCTAGCTTTCATATGCAAATTGGGAGTAGGGGACTAGATAATTTATGAATTTCCTACTTCCTCTGATACTCCAGACTTTCCAAAAACAGACATTTAATGGAGTTCATGAATATTCTTTAAAATATGTATGTTTCATGATGCTATTAAATAGCCTAGTCTTTCAACAACCTATGACATCTAACTCTAATAGGTGTTTACTTAGACACAGATGGAGATTGTGGGTCCTTCCAGGCTGCCAGTTTATCAGTAGAGATGTTCTTGCAGGTTTGAATGGATGAGCTGTTTTCTGGTAACTGTCCATCAAAATACCAGAGAGTGAGCTTAACATAAGATACCCATTGGAGTATCTCACCTCCAAGATTTCTGGCAGGATATAAGACATGTCATTTCCTGACTAGTTTGCCTTTCTATCTGTCCCCTGGACATCAAACTGCTAAAGGGTGCTTGTGATTACATCTCCCTCTAGTGACAAAAGCCTTCACATAATACAACATTTCCTGTGGCACATGAGAATGAAAAGTGGGCTAAAAATATGGAAATAAAAATGCATTGTACCTTTGATAATTTAAGGGACACTCTGTTACCACTGCTCTATGGAAGGAGCAAAGTTCATCATATATTTCACTTTGCATTTAAGGAAACTAAAACTCGAAAGTCATTTTTTGTGTATACTTGAAAACCAGTCATCAGTAGTCTGCCCCATTAATATGATACGGCAGACCGACTATCTCCCCAATTCTTATAGCAACAGTAATAGGATAATATCCTGTGCAAATATGAAAGATAACAATCCATATTTCATTCATTCTATGTATAATGGCCCACAAAATTGTTTCTGATGGAAATTACCATGACTATTTTT